>JAVGVS010002869.1:0-10519 GCA_032718565.1 Distichodus sexfasciatus
AAGGTCAAATCGCCCAGCCCTAGGTTTCACTACCTTCCTACAAATGCAAGATTATTAGAAAACCTGTCTGACTATCCGTCCAGTTGTTGTACTGGCTCATGATGTCTTCACGTGTGTATATAAAAGACAGAGTAAGAGAATGTTGTATGTCATTTAGGCCAGTGGTTCTCAACCTTTTTTACACCGCAGCCCAATTTTTCTACATCAAGTTCAGGTCTAAGTTATGATACACATTGTCTCAATGAGAAACCTGGTGCTCTCTCCTACGATTTGGTCTGCCAAACTTGAACTCAGTGGTAACTGAAGACCATCCAGTACGGCGTTCAGGGTTTAGTGTTCATCAGTTTTACGCTAAGCAGTTGCAGAACCAAGATCCTTTATATATAGCTTAATTCTATAAATGGACCTGGGGAATTTGATTGGATTCCAGCATTAGAACTTGTTTGTTTTAAAATGCTTACGTTTCCAACTCTTTGGAAGAGGCAACCCTTTCTCCAAAATCACTTTCCCAAAAATGCAAGATTAAAAGAATCAAAATCTTTGAAGTGCATCTTATTGTCGGTGTTTCTTAATGTTCGTGTATGTGTGTATGTGTGTGTGTGTGTGTGTAACAGTAAACTTGCACAGGACAACCGTATGGACAGTCCTATTCCCATCCTGCCCCTGCCCACCCCAGACGCTGAGACAGAGAGACTCATCAAGATGAAGGACGAGGAGGTGAGACTATATTTTCGTAAATTCACAAAATCGGGGAAATGTTGTTGCTTTAGTAGCCAGGTACATTAATATCATTAATGAAATTGATTTGTGATCAACAAGCCCAGAGCATTCCAAAATGAAAACATGGATCAGACGTCATGCATATTGTAATGTCCCTTTATACTGATCAGCGAATGAATGGAAGTGACTGTGTTAAATCAATCATTCATTCTTTCGTTCATTCATTATCCGAACCCCACGACTGACCCGGGGATCGAAACCAGGACCTGTGTTCGTACCCTAGAAACCGTATCGCAGCAGACTTTGTGAGATTTGCAGCAGAGACGCACCAAGCCAACTTTTTCCGTTCCGATACTGATGCCGATACTTGTGCTTTGGGTATCGGCTGATCCCGAGTACCGTTCCGATACCAGTTTTTAATGAAGACGTTGTGTGTTTCTCTGTGAGGAGGATACTTGACTTAAATACTGTTTTCCTTATTAAAACAATGTAACAATGACACACCCATATGTACAGTATATGCTAAATTGTATATTATTATTAAAATAACATCTAAAAAATGATTGGTTTAAACACAGTTGTGGTATTTTGTGACGGTCCCTAATCCTGCAGCGCTAAAACCATCAGGAACACAGAAATTGCGAGCGAGAGCTGGTGTTGTTAAGGAAATGAAACAGTATAATCACATGATTATGCTTTTGAATGTCGAACAATAAACCAGCTCTACCGCAGTGCCACTTCCGATGTATAACACATTGTGTGTACGCTCATACGCAAACATAGATAAAAATCTACCATTTACAATGGCCCTGGTACCCGTTCCAGCGATTTGAGTCGTTATCCCTATTCTGCAGATGTTAAATCTGTATAATATCGTACTGGGATAAAACTACCCAAATATTTATACTAATAAACATAAATACAAAGAATATATCAACACTTAAGCAGAAATAGCTTAACCCAGTGACTACTGATCCTACCCAGGCGGGTTAGTTATACAGTCCGAAGGCACGAGGCAAGAACAACGGAGTTGAATTCGTCTGATATCATCGTCCTCGTTTTCCTCATAAAAATATATGCCTTTGTCCCAAACCCCAAACACTCATAGTAAACGATAAGCCAAAGTAGTAACAAAGCAGAGGTGGTTTGCTATTTTGACATCCTGTTTACTATGGTATTATACCGTTTGGTACACCATCTTTGGCATTAAGCATTGAAAACATATGGACTGTGTGAATTGCACACTAGGGCTGGCTTCAAAAAATCGATTCGCCGATCAATATCGATTCTCGTTCGAAAAATATCGATATCGATTCCAAAAATTCGCGGATCGATCTTTTCCTGCGGCTATGCACTACTTCTCGCGACCGCGCAAGGAGAGCTATAAAAACGTGAGACCGGCGAAACCGAAACCAAATAGAGCCATGGCTGAAGCTGCTCCGCTCAAATCACCGCCTGGCCTAAAGACCGATGTTTGGCAACACTTCGGTTTTAAGACAAGTTATTTTATAACCAAGCAAAACTAGTATTGACGCAAAGAAATCTCAAAATAAATCGATATTGAATCGAGAATTGAATCGGATCATCACCTTGTGAATCGGAATCGAATCGATTCAGGAAATCAGCAACGACACCCAGCCCTATTGTTCACTATGTTTGTGTCTGTTTATAGCTGAAGAGGATGCAGGAAATGCTGGAGAAGATGCAGCAACAGATGCATGAAAAAGACCAGTGATGATCTCTCACACACACGCACACACACACACACACACACACACACACACACACACTAGAGCACTTACACTTAAAAGTACACACGTTACAAACATTACACTGCATATGCTCCGAATGCAAATGGTCATATGTGTATTATATCTGCCGAGCATCCGCCAACACAGCCGGAACCAGAATCTCGCACTGTGTGTTTACAGTGGAGCCCTTTCGCCTGCTCAGTGCAAATGTGATGCAGCTATTTCATGTTTCCTATGTGTTTACGCCAATGTGAGTATGGCTCTAACATCAGTAATATAATGTCATAATTAATTTAAATTAAATGGACTTTTAGATCTAATTTATATTTACTTTTTTAAGCTTAGCTAGACAAGCGTCCAAAAAAAAGGCGTTTTGTAATGCCGTCGGTTTGAACCTGGGCTTTGACTGTTGACTGTGTTTTTGGATGAGCACACCAGCTCAAAACACAGTCATGTACCTGTATGTGTTTGTGTGTGTGTGTGTGTGTGTGCGCGAGAGTGTGTGTGTGTGTGTGTGTGTGAGGAATAAGTACGTTTATTATAACCTAACCCTCTTTTTATCCTTGTAAGCTGCTGTAAGATCTTTCTTTTCAGTGCTAGCTCCAAGTGAATGTAGATTTGCTATGTGAGTTATCGTTATGAATAAATATGTTTAATTCAGAGTGTGGATTTTCTTTTTTCTTTTTTTTTATCAGATCTGTCATATGCATTTTCAAACGGTTTTTTCGAGGAACGGATACTCAATGTATTGCTTTTTCCTAAGCTGTAATTTTATTCTTACTCAAGCAAATATTTGAGGAAGTGATCTACTTTTTACTCATTTACATTTTTCATGATGCCTTCGCTACAACGAGTATATTCTCTGGGGCGAAAGCGCATATCAGGAGAAACATGCTAGATTTACGTAGAACACGTCTCTGTCTCTAGGTGGACACAGAGTAGAATTATAGGCTGTGGAATACACCTACGTAGGTCCCACAGCTGTAACACCGCTGTAGTTACAGACCACATTTAAAATGACCATTAGTGGGCAGCTGCGACACCAGACGTCATTCACTCACTGTTTCACTCTCTCATTTATTCACCCACTCTCATTCACACAGATTCGTTCGCACACACCCGCTCACAGTCCTCTCATAAGCTATGTGTAGAATAAAAAAAATCGAACAACTTACTGTTAAATGTCTTTGAACTCTTATATATTATTCCAAATGTGTGGAAGACAAGAACAGAATGATTTGTTTCATTAAAACTTGAAAGGCAACTGATTTGCTTGATTTAGAAATGGAAAGAAATGCTGTTTTTGTTATTTATCACTGATTTGTGGCTTGAAATACACCAAAATTAGATGTAATTTGTCATTTGAGTAACTTAATAACAAAGTACTTTTTTACTCTTACTTGAGTAATTCGGAAATTTTTACTTTTACCCACGTCATTTGTGAAAGAACTAATTGTACTTGTGCTTGAGTTAGTGGTGGGCGGATCGATCCAAAATATCGATAGTATCGATACCAAGTTGGCATCGGTATCGGATCGATACTAGCACGATGGGATCGATACTTTCGCTCTTTCACTTTCAGTGCCATGTCCCAACTTAAAGTAAACTTGCCGGTAGAAATATTGCTCCTCACACATCAACGTGACTCAGCGGCGCTGGGCAGACACGTGCTGTGTTTGTGTGACTGCCGCTGTGACTTTAATCCCCCTCCCCAGCTTGAAGTTGTACTGTCACGTTACTTAGCAGCGCCAGGCAAACGAGCGGCCAGCAGCACTCACACACGACAGACACGGAGGAGAGAGTAATGGCCGAGAGGAAAAGGAGCGCCGTTTGGTTCTGTTTTCATTCCGAAAATGAAACAACTGCAAGTTTGTAAAAAAGGCCGTAACATACAGCGGCAACACAACAAATTTATATAAACATATGAAAAACCATACGAAAGAAAATGCAGAGCTACAGAAACGGAGAGAGTCGGAGAGGCTTTGTTTAGTTATTTACACCTTATTTATTGTTTTTTCACAAACAGTTTTTTTTTGATAATAAAATTCAAAACCAGTAAAGAAGTGCTCTGAAAGGAGCAATATTTTTTTATTTTCGCATTGTAGTTGCTGAACACTCTACCTGAGAAAGAGAATTTGTTTTCAAAGCCAGGAAAGAAGTGAATTAAAAGGTGAAATTTTGTTTTCTTTTTGTATTGTATTTCCTGAATACACATTCTACTTGAAAAAAAGACTTCAAGTGTTTTTTTTAGTATTTTTTGTGGAGTAATCATTTTGTACACTTTGTTTATTTAAGAAAAACAATTAGAAGTGCAATGAAGGGAGAATTTCTATTCAATTTTTGCATTGTAGTTGCTGAACACTCTACCTGAAAAAAAGAATTCGTTTTATTTTGTTCTCGAGTGATAATTTTGTGAACTCTTTATTTAAGCATTTAAGAATAATTTAATGGACGTGGAAAAATTGTTTTGTTTCTGTTCTGTTGTTTCGGTGCAACAACTTTTATGATGATAAAGCATTTTCTGTTTACCTAGAAACTCAAATTCTGTCCGGGTTTTTAATTAAATAATAATCCAAAGGAAAACTCACAAAAACACTTAAACGTCATGAAAATTCATTCAGATTTAGCAATTTGATGATACATCCACCTTAATTATTAAAAAGTATCGGTATCGGTAATACTGACCCAGTTTTACTTGGTACCGGATCGATACCAAATCTTGCAGTATCGCACACCGCTAGCTTGAGTACATATTTTCACTGCTCTACCACCACTGCTCGTTCTGTGTCTAATTTCAAATGGATGCAACAGCTGCTTTTAGCAAGTTTGTGCCCTGCTTCCTCCCTCCTCGAAGTGGGTGGAGCACATGTGTTTATATACATGTATGAGCAACTTTATCAGCCTCATCCAGACGTCCCTTCCAAAGCCTGTCTTTGGTACGAGAGCAGATACACACACTCCTTCTGTAGGGATGGTACACACAGACGGTGGTCATTATACTGGTAAGAAACTCTATACACCTTCAAATTCGTAAGAGTCTCCATGAAGTCTGAGAAAATATCGTGTAACTCCCAGCCACTATTAGCATATTAAAAATATATATCTATATATATCCTCCTATTTTTTGTGTTTACTCAATATTAGTACTCCAGTAGTGCTGAATTTCAGTCACATGCTTCTCATTTTGCCGTTTTTCTATTTCTGTTTTGCTTTGTTAGCATTGTATCATTAACTTGTATACTTTAATTAATCTCAAGATTCATTGAGTAAACATTATAATTCCCCGGCATCTTCATTTTACTGAAAGCTAACACAGATTGGTAAATACAGAAAAATAGCGGGACATTTTTCACTGTTTCTTTTCTAATTACTATTAACTACAAGCTTATTTTTTGACAGTATGTTGTAGATGTCATTATGGTACGATCATCATTCTCACCAAGTTATGTCTGTTTTCCGGCTGGGAACCGTTATCATTATCTTTTATGCTCATATGCCACGGTTTCCTCTTTTCCCGGCAGAATAGTCCAAGAGAAACTATAGCGTCTTCTGTTTCAGTGGAAGTATATCAGTCAAAAGAATTCGGAGTAATATTTTTTGTATACTCTTTTCATTTCGACTAATTATTTGGTATAGATGTTATTATTAGCACGCACCCCATGTGCTCATATGAAAGTTCTTATTAAAACATGTCACATCCATCTCTAATTAGATTTTTTGGGGGGTACTTGCGCTTTAATAAGTATTTTCTTAATTGTTTTAGTCTTAAGTATGCATTAGTTTGCTGCTTTTACAATTACAATTCTATACTGAGCCTGTGATTCAGTTCGGCCTGTTAGCTAACCTGTGTGTGCACGCAAACAAAAATCATTCTTTAAAAAGTTACTGTAAAATATTAGAATAACCACTTACATTATAATAGGTTAAATCAGTCAGTTAACTAGTCAGACCACATATTATTGCATGCTGAACAATTAATTCCGATAATTACCACAATTCAATTATTTAACTCATTTTTAACAGCAGTCATTAGTGCGTTATCGCCTGTTTGTGAATGCCTGCTTTTGATAATGTATTAAACGTCAGTGGTTGAAAAGTTATTCTTCAATTATTGATGATTAATCCATATTCTCGTACTATGGAGGACTAAAAGTGCCAAAATTAAATATCTATAAATATGTCAACAAGTGATTAATTAAATGCAAATTAAAAGCATCATTAAATAATTAAATGTGTCACTAAATATTTGAAATGGGAAATAAAAACAACTTTAAATGTTTCATTAAATAACTTAAATGGGAACTAAAAGAATCATTAATTGTGTCATTAAATATAGAAAATGGGAAATAAAGGTATTATTAATTGAATGTATCATTAATTATTTAAAATGGGAAATAAATGATTATTTGTTAATTAAATGTCATATATAATTATCTCACTTTGGCCATTTTCAGCACATCATGGAATATTTTTATCTGCCAGTCTAACACATTAAACTCAGCCGGCGGGCCGGGAAGAGTCAACATGTTTCTAAAGACACAGCCAATCGCATTGCGTAGATCAGCCTTAGTGCCGCCCACTACCTTTGATGGGTTACACTGACAGATAAAATTAATTCATGATGTGTAGCCACAGTGCGCAGCGAATCGCGAATTTATTTATGGGACTACTGACCGGTTTGAACCTCAGACCGGTAAAGTTAAAAAAATTAAAATTGTATTTAAGTAAAAGTTCAGAGTATGCTTCTCAAAAACTACTTGCTACTTTTAGCTTTTACTGGAGACTACTTAAGGGCTTTTAACTTTACTCAGAAACTACTAGGAGCTTTAGTAACTTAAAACTTTTACTTAAGTACTATTAAGTATTGTGACGTTACTGGAAAAAATGTTTAATTGCAAGTAAAACTATGGGTTTACTGTTGTATTTAGTAAAAGTTAAAAGTTACTCTGAGTTGTTTTAAGAGTACTTTGAACTTTTCCTTCAGTAAATGTTAAATATATATACTCACAATTAGTAATCATTATGTCAATGTTCACTCTTAGACGTGACTAATGTTGCAATTAGAACTTTCACCAGTAAGAAAGAAAGCACACCAGTACACTTGTACTTTTGCTTATATTTAGTTGAGTATTATTTCAATACCATAATTCATACGAGTACAAATTTTATCTTTCCAACCTTGATCACACTCTCCACATCCTTCCGAATTTTCCCCTTGCAGTGTGTGTTGGTATGAAGTGGGTGTTCCTTATCCTGCTGGGGCTCCCCTCTATGCCACGGACCAATGTGGTTGCAGCTGAGGCCAGTTGTCCACAGGTTTGCTCCTGCAGGTCCAGCGTGGTGGACTGCAGCCATCGTGGACTCACCATTACCAGTCTTCCTGAAGCTTTTCCCACAGGCACGACAGAATTACGGCTCCATAACAACCACCTTACAGCACTGCCAAGTGGGCTTCTGGACAATATGAAGGCCCTGAGACTGGTGACGCTGCATGAAAACCCCTGGGAATGTGACTGTGCGGTGCTCTATTTGAGGGGATGGCTGTTAAAACAGGGCAGTGATGGACTAATAAGGTGCGTGTGTCAGACAGAAAAAGAATTAAAGAAATTAGGCTGAAAATATGCAATCAAAGAGTGACCAGGCATCCTGAAATTACTTATTCTCCTATCCAGAGAGAACGGATAGGAGGTAGTGGTATGATAACCCTAGGTTACAAACCAAGAGATCATGGGTTCAAATCTGTCTCTTTTACCTTCAATGATACCACCATTGAGTTCCTAGTGAAGAGCCTTAAACCCAACTTGCTCCAGGTAGACAGTGCCTCTAATTAGGCAGTGCAAGTAGCTCCGGGGAAAAAGGGTTTGATACATACCATAATTATTAATATAGTCATCAGAGTCAATCAGTCATTAGTTATATGAAAAAAAAATACAGGGATAGTCTCCTAGTCACCAATTTGAGGTTCTTGCTCAAGGGCCCAGTGGTGTTGGGATGGAGCTGAATTTGAACATACAATTTTGGTCCATAACCAACTATCCTGCCACTAGGCCATCACTACCTATTATAAATGCAAGATATTTTCAGAGCATTTTCCCAATTTAATTTCTGGTTCTTTACTTCCCTGTCTGTCCCATTTCAGGAATGTGAGCTGCAGTTCACCTCCCAACCTGCGGGGGAGGCTAGTAGTTTACCTGTCTGAGGAGGAGGTGCTCAGCTCATGTCGTTATTGGACGTGTGACCTGGCCTTGGCCTCCCAGATCAGCTTGTTCGTCTTCATTGTGGTGCAAGCGCTGCTCCTCGCTGCTCTCATCCACTTCCTTCGACGCTTTGACCGGCTGACCTCAGATGCGAGACGAGCGGCCGCCGAGAACTTCACACCTGAAGATCAAGGCGTCTCTGAGGGCAACGAGTTTGTCGTACTAAAGGACAGGAGCTCCTGAGGAGTGAGACTGAGAAACAGGCACTGCAATTGTATATTGGAAGCAAATTACAGGATTTGAACCAAGAATTGACTGTTGTCACAGTTCATATATGAATGATTGAAAGATGCTGCATGTATGATAACATTTATGTCAGCCAGAAGATTCAACCTCAGACTCAGCTCAAAGTTCTAGACAGTCTTGTTAGTTACACAATGTTGTGGGACCCCAAAGGTTTACATTTGATTATACAGGGCTTATTAAAAATACTTCTTCTGATCCTTTAAAATGTTGGATAATTCTACAGCAGTCATTTGTATTTAGTTTTTTTTTTTCTACTGTGCATAGTTAATATTTATCAGTCATCTCTTTTGCAGTTGTGCAATAAGATGAACAGATAAACAGGATACAAAGTGGTGTTATAATGGTTTTGCACTGCATGTTTTCTCATGAAAAGTCTAAGATTTAATATAACATTACTGATTTTTTCTACTTACTAATTCTTTGAATTCACTTTGATTTTGTTGTTTATACAAGTGGTAAACTGTAAAAATCTTATAGTGCAATAAATAAGTGTGCACCGAGTGCTGGCTGTGTGTTTTGAGAGATGCTACTGGTGGTGTTTTTATGGATAGAACAAAATTCAGCAAAAATAAACCTGAACAACAAAGAATTAAATTGTAGTACATATAGAAAATGTAGTATAATAAAATAAATCAATGACATAAAAATAGCCGAAGCCTAATAAACATCTTTTAACGTTTTTCTAAATTAATTAGATGCAGGAAGTTAATAAAATCACTTCAAAGTAAATGCAATCAATTATGCAAAATGCAAACTTCAATTAAATTATACTTGACGTATCGAAATCAATCAAAAGGTAACAATGTAATTCATTTGTGAGATATTTATATCTCGGATTGAGTCACATAAAAACTGGCGCATATGCATACTTTATATACAACATGAATGCTTCCAAATTGTTCAAAAGTTCTAAAACCTGACGCTTAAAATGATCTAACATCATTCATTCATATAGATTCAAAGTTTCATACAGATTCTTGAGTATTACAGTCTTGAAAAATGACACCGCTCCAGTGTGCTGTATTGCTCCACCGCCGTGCTGCACCGCTCGAGAGAGGTAGGAACCTTTTCTTGTATCACGTGAAGGACCCGGACGCGTTATGGGGGTGCACCGTGTGTTGTTGGCCGCACGTGAGTTTTGGTGAGAATGTGAGAGTCTGGAGCAGGAACAGAGCAGTGTGAACACGGACAACTTCATACTGTGAGTCACGATAACACGATTCGTTTGCTCGTCTGTTCGTTTGAGAATGTTGGATTAGCTTAAAGTTTTCTGGTGTAAATACTTACTCAGAACGTAAAGTGAAAGCTGTCCTTAGTAACGGTGCAGCGATTATTAACGTGATGAAGGATCGATGATAACTTTAATTACTACATGGGTTATTTAGGAAAATGTCAAAAGAATGCTGTAATTTGCAGTATAACAGCAAATGCGATCTTCCGATCAATCCAGAAAAATCAGCTCTCACGAAGATCTATCTATCTATCTATCTATCTATCTCTCTCTCTCTCTCTCTCTCTCTCTCTCTCTCTCTCTCTCTCTATATA
>JAVGVS010002870.1:0-10517 GCA_032718565.1 Distichodus sexfasciatus
ACACATACATATACATATATATATAACATCTGCGTTATGTGGATCTATGGTATTTTTGTCAGCAAGTCACACACACACAGATGCAAACAAAGCATAACAAAGCCATTGGGTTGATCTATTTCTAGCTGGAACACCTGTGTGTGTGTGTGTGTGTGTCGCATAGAGGTGTGTGTGTGTGTGGAGAGAACACTGGGCAGAAGCTCGTTATGGGGCTCAAATTCAATTAGCACGCAGCCAGGAGCAGCGCAGGTGAATAATACCCCCACATGCCAAACCCCGCTGCACTATGGGCCAAAGGACACAGCAAGGTCAAACACATTTAACATCGATTTTAATATTTACACCACGGCAGAGTTACTCAAATACAACCGCACGCTCACCAACACAAGGTTATAATTATGCAATTATGCAAACGGCTGCACCACATTTATATTAATAAATACATATACCTTTAATGACATCTATCAGACGCTCTGATCCAGAGTCACTTACTTTTTCCTAATTACAGAAACAGTCTCCCCAGAGACAACCTGGGGTCAAAGGCCTTGCTCAGAGGGTTGGTCATTCTGGCCGTAGATAAGAGCTGGATATGGATATACCATCTTATGGTCCATAGGCAAGTACCCTACGCCTGGATTTTCACCCTCAATCAAACCTAGAGTGATTATTTATCGTTGTGAACACAGCACACAGTGCACCACAACCAAACGTGACCTCTGCATTCGACTCATCCGTGAAGGAGCTGTGGGCAGCTTTTTGGAAGTGCCCGGGGAGCAGTGCTTAGGGGTCAGTACCTTGCTCATGAGTACCTCAATGGTACCCTTACTGGTCCGAGAGTTGAACCGGCGATCACGAGGCCAACTTCTCAACCCTCGCTGCCACCAACTCATGACCAAAACAGCAGAAAATGCTTCTGAGGTATATATAATATTCACCTGTTGACTGTCACCTGTTCATGCTTTTCTCTCAGAGTTTCTGCAAACCACAAATCACCGCAGTTTTGCCACAACCAGTCTACAACACTGAGCTTTTTATCGCGGCCTTGTGCTGATACTGATGCTCTGGCGACATCGAGTGGCTGTGCTGTGTAATATCACCGCGAGTAAACTTGGCACTGAACACACAGAGCTGCTTTTGACCATAAATAAATAAATCATGCATCTAGTTTACCTAGTTGAATTATGAAAATGTAGCAGTTTTCATCTATGAAAACTGGCTAATTCACAAAGTGATTTTCATTATTGAAAACTTTGATGGTTAATTCACTAAAAGAGAGCATTTTCACTCAATTAAAACTTTATATGGTTAATTCAGAAAAAAAACAGAATTTTCCTCCATTAAACATTTATTCCATGAATTCAGAGAAACAGTATTTTTCCTCAATGAAAACGGTATATGGTTAATTCAGAAAAACATAGTAATGGTCCCTCAATGAAAACTTGATCCTGTAAATTCAGAAATCCAAAGCAAAATTTCCTGATTAAATCTTTATCTAATTCTTCCTGAAAACTTAATTTTGTTCATTCAGAAAAACTGAGCCATTTCCTCCAATTAAAAGTTTACCTTGTTAATTCAGAAATACAGCAAATCTTCTCCTCATGGAAAGTTTAAATACTTAGTTTCTATCATAATATGCACATGTAACATCACAGTCTCAAGTATAAACCTTTAAAGAACATTTTTCTATATTTTCCCCCTAATTCTTACTCTATAGTATGTTAGTTTATCATAAAATTTTTAGCTTAACCTGTTGTTCTTCTCATTTCCAAATTCTGTTTTTTTTTATTTTATTTGCACAGTCTTAGTAATGCTCAGGGTACATTTCACTACATGTTGCTCTTGTGTAACTATCTTTTGACAAATAAAAATCTTGAATCCTGAATTTATCTCACTATTTCCGAAAAACCGCACTTTTTTCTCAATTAAAACTTTGTCCTCTTTCACTCCTTTATCTCTGCACACACTTTATGTACTTTATCCTGTTTAAATAAACTGTATTTGCAATTTAAAACATTGGGGACCGTTAAAACCATTTTAATTTAGGCCTATACCTGGATTCCTACCATTTGTCTAATATGCAAAAGGTAGGAATGTGCCTCCCTGAAGGCCGTGCAGAAAACACACACAGAGAGTGCAGTAGAGAGAGCAAAGTGTGTGAGTGTGTGAGTTTGGCTTTTAGGAGTTGCTGACCCTGTGAATCGCAGCACTGTTATTATTTATTTGTGGAAATGAAGAAGAGGCAGATCCAGCTTTCAGAACTGCATGCATTATTCAGCACCGGAGTGGAATGTTTGCTGTAATATTTGATGCAACATCTCCGCTGTGAAAGATTCATGTTCTGCAGGAATGCTTTAGTCTCTTTGTACCTGCTGCACTCATACGGACAGTTCGTCATATTTTACTTAATATGCGGACAGATTAACAAACAATCAGTGGCTTGTTACTGGACAACATATTACAGTTGTGTACAAAGATAAAGGTGTATTTTTCTTGTGTTAAACATGAGCTCTGACCAGCAAAAGACCAATCACAAACCATCTATGCTGCTCAAATCTGTTTTTGGCAAGAAACAACAGCACAGAGAATAACAAAGCAGAGCGAGGGAGAGCTCCTGGGGGGTTAACTGCACGTCTCACTGACTTATTTATTGCTAACCTCTGAAAACTTTCCTGGACTCGGTCTTTCTTTTGGGAATAATCAGCTGTATCCTACCTTTAGCACCACGGCAATGGCACCTTGATCAAGAAGCTAAAATCACCTCATGTATTTCATTGTCATGTAAAAAGAAAAGTCATTTCCGCCACCATTAAGCTTGTCATTCCCTATTTAGGCCACAGGAGGCGCCACCATTAAGCTTGTCATTCCCTATTTAGGCCACAGGAGGCGCCACCAGTAAATTTGAAGGCCACAGGCATACCATTAAGTCTGTCATTCCCTATTTGGAATGAGAGCCACCATTAAGTCCATCATTCCTATTTGAGCCACAGGCGCCACCATTAGATTGTCTCATTCCTATTTGGAAGCCTGGGAGGCGCCACCAGTAGCTTGTCATTCCCTATTTAGGCCACAGAGCATACCATTCAGTTTGTCATTCCCTATTTGAGCCCACAGGGCGCCACCATTAAGTTTGTCATTCCTTCCCCCAGGCCACAGGGCACCACCACCATTAAGATTGTCATTTCCTATTTGAGCCTGGGGGCGCCACCATTAAGTTTGTCATTACTATTTGGGCGCCACCATTAAGATTGTCATTTCCTATTTAGCACCACCATTTATTTAGGCCACAGGAGGCGCCACCAGTAAGCTTGTCATTCCCTATTCTTCCCTTAGTAACAACAGTGCTATTACTTTTCCCGTTTCTGACATGAGGAATTTGTTCTTCAAACCCACACAGTTTTCCACAAAAAATGACATTCACCAGTGTTTTCTTATTTAAGATTTTTTCTTAAATAAGAAAAAAATTCTTTCCAAACCTTAACTGGAATCAATTCTGCAGTTGTAAAATATGATACTATTTAAAGTTACTAACTTTCTTAAGAACAAATGCTTATCTGAATCTTTTTATTCAATCCAGTATTTGTTCTTACAAAAGTTAACTTTACAATAAGAAGTTAGATTACAAAACAAAAATCCTTTATTGAATCTTTGGAATATATACGGTATTTTCTTTCTTTTGGTGTGTTGATGGCTACACCATTGTGTTTGTGCACAACTTTAGATTTTTGGTGTTTTCTTAAATTCTACTGTTGTGTACTTTTATACTAGTTTAATGTCCTTTTTTTAGAACAGATTTAAGAAAGAAATGAATGCTATCCTGTTTGCGATGTGAAATTTCTGCACCTCTGCTGTGTGAGTACTGTAGTGTCATTAACTGACCAGTAGAGGGCAGCATTGTTAAAGTTTTACTCTGTAGCACTATTAACGTCTCCTTGTCCTCACATGACCTGGAGTTTCTGCTCTAACACTTATTATCGGCTCATCACCAGGCCCAGGCTGAGTGGGAATAGTGTTGCTGATGTAATTCCTCCAGGACAACTCCGTTTTTTTACCTTTTATGTATTTATGTTCATTCCTGCTAGACCAGGTGTGTCTGGCGTCTGCCACATTTTCCGCACTTGTGTCTAGCCGTAGTCAAATTCTCATATTTACATTGTGCACTTCTTGACAGCCATATTTGACTTGAACTGGCTTTGACTGAAAATCTGACCATAAGCTTGTTGTTTTGTGGAAAATATTATGATCATTGTGTTTAGATGTTTGTCTTTTTACTTCATGTGCATGTGTGTTGCAACAAATAGCAATATGCCTATGCCTCAGGATAAATATGTGGGAGAACCTAAAACCAGCACAGGGCCACTGAGCATGACCCTTAACCCCAAGTGGCTCCGGCGAGACAAGGCGGGAACCCACCCTGGACAGGCGCCAACACACTGCAGGGAACACACACTCACACAATCAGCTGTTCAGGTAATGCATTTTATATACACTGCAAAAAATGAAATCTTAACAAGCCAGAAAATCTTAAAAAGAAAAAATAGATCTTGTTTTTTTTTATTTTAAGAATAACTTACTTGACTAGAGTTGTATGTGTAAGATAAATAATCTAATTTTAAGAAATATTGGCTACAATTATCTTATTAAGAAAAATTTACTGATTATAAGAACTTGTTAAAATGAAATAAGAAATTTAATTAAGGGAACGGACAGGTTCTCTTGCTCTCCACTACTCCAAACTTTGCTTATTTTAAGAATATTAAAGCTAAAAACATGGAAAAAGGGCAAGATTTTTTTTCTTGTTTTAGATCTTTATAAGATAAATTTTCTCACTATATTGGCAGATAATTTTGCTTGATTCTGGAAGCTTTTTTCTTATTATCCTTTTCTTTTTCTTATTTTCTGACAGTGATTTTTTGCAGTGTAGCAGTCAGTAGCGTACACTGCGAAAAATAAAAATCTGTACAAGTGTAATTGACTTGAATTCAGCATTTTAATCTTGTTACACCATTTTTTGGATTTATTTTCTTGGTAAGACTGAATATTGTTTAGATTATTTGACTTGTTTCAAGAAAATGTATCTTGAGTTATCCTACCTAGGTAATACAACTAATTTTGAGCAGTTTTTCTTAAAACAACCTACATTGGTAAAGGAGTTGTGTTAACAGGTAGACTGTAAGTATATTTTTACTTGTTTCAAGAGAATTGGAGAAAAAAAACTAGTATATTCTGCTTAATTTAAGTTGTGTATGCTTAGTCTTTGAGTATTTTTTTTCTTGTTTTAAGAAATCTTAGCAAGTGCAATTTTCTTGCTGCACTGGCAGATAATTTTGCTTGAAATAAGTATTTTTTTTCCCAAAAATAGTAAATTTTTTCTCATTTTTAAAAAGGAATTTTTTGCAGTGTATCGGTTAGGGAGTTGGCCAGGAAGGTTCCGGTTCGAATCCCGGACTGGTGAAGGTACCACTGAGGTACTCATGAGCAAAGTACCGTCCCCAAGCATTGCTCCCGGAGTGCTGGCCATGTCAGCTGCCCACTGCTCCTTCGTGGATGGGTCAAATGCAGAAGTCACATTTGGTTGCGGTGCACTATGTGCTGCGCTGTGGTGTGTTCACAATACCTCACTTTCATTTTGCCTATCGTGCAGTTATTTGAGCATTTTCTATTTTCTCAACAAACCACAGTGAACACTCCTCAAGACCAAGCTCGCTGCTTTATTGGCTGCAGGGTTGTTTTTGTGCAGAGACGTTCTATAGCTTAGTGCTGTGAAGAAAAATAAGGTTAGTGCCGGAGGAAACACTTCTTTATCCATTTGGTATCTATCTGGATACAGAATAAATTTTTTTTATAACAAACAACCCAGTTAGCAAACACATTTGGGCCGATTCTGGCTGAGTTGTGGCACAGTCGGGTTCACTGTCGGCACAAGCAAACATTGCGGGCCGAAGTCGTTCCGAGCACGGCGAGCGATTCTGGCTGAGAGTCAGCATTTTTCGTGTGGGCCACAACCGTTCTGAGTATGGCAAGCGATTCCAATGAAGAACCATGTCTGGGCCGTCACTGGGCCGTCATTCTTTGTGGTATCCAGGCCAGAGAAAATGGATTGTGTGGGCCAGATCTGTCCCAACTGGACAGATCTGTTGCCAACTGGGAATGCATTCATTTTTTCCCTATTGATTATTCTCTAACAATATAAAACGGGAAATAAATATTTTCTGGTCAATTGAAAATGATAAAATACTTAAGTTTTGGGTAATTCTGAGCTGATTCGGACTCATTATGGACTATAAAATGAGCTGCTTTTGGCCTTTCTGGAAGAGAACTACATTTTTGCACATGATGGCGTTCCATATGAGAGTCGCGAGCGCTAACGTGTGTTTACATCGCGAATAATGCAATTGAGGCGTTTTTACTCAATTACTTTTTTGTGCACGGAATCACTCTGAAATTATTTTACATACAGAGGATTGAATATAATGTTGCTAATAAATGTCCCTGCCATCACACTTCCCCCCCCACACACACCTGGACTGTGAAGAAACTGATTCTGTTGCACCACTGCACTTTACTTTACACACCACCGTCACTTTGATGCACAATAACTACTGTTATGATACTGCACTGCTGCCACTTATTTGCACAAACATTATACGCTGCTGTACAAATGTTTGCACATACACTGGACATTGTACACATAAATAGCTGAATATAGTATCTGTCACATTATAACCTTCTACCTCGTGCACATCCAATGTAAAATGTCAATCTGCACCTGTTTAAATGTTTGCATATTTGCACATATACTGAACATTGTACTTGAAAATAGTCTGGATATAGTATCTGTCTATTATAACTCTACCTCTTGCACATTCAGTGTAAATGTCAATTTCAACCTGTTAAGAATACTGCATCCTGACTTGACAAATTGTTTTACCTCTATGTCTATTTCTAGCCTCTAATTATATATAAAACTCCCTGTCTAGTTTAAAATGTATATTGTTTAATGTATATTTTAGTATTTCTACTTATTTATTGTCTATCCCATGTGCCTAGTCGTGCCACTCTCTATTTATTCTCTGTTCTACTGTTCTTTGTTTGTTTGCACTGGAAATAACCTGGAGCCACGTCGTCTTGTCTCTATGTATCTGTACAGTATATAGCAGAGATAACAATAAAGTTGACTTTGACTTTGACTTTGAAAAGTTGAAAGTCTTGTGATTGTGACGGTATGTGTGTGGTTTGTGTAAGTTAAAGGGATTCTGAGTGATTAAAACAATAATTAATAAACAACACAAAATGCCTGCATCGCTCTCAAAGAGTTTTAATAGTAATATTCTCAGAGTTGTGGTCTCCACTGGTCTCCAAATAAAATCCCGAGTCCTCTTTGTCCGAGTCCATGACAAGACAGAGTACAACACCACCAGCTCTAGAACAGTCATTGTTTGCTTATAGACTTTTGTGAACATTATCATTTCCATGCAATTTATGGAAAGTTTTATAAAGACAGTTAGTCAGAGCCTGGTGTTAAAAAGTAGTTTGAAGCGAAACACAAAGGATTTCTAGGAGAGATTTTCGGGTAAAGCTTCCAGAGAGACGCCAACCCTGAATTCCACCTTTCTATTCCAGCTCCTCTACACATCAAACCACAACCTCCACCCACGTCTTCTCCAAGCCCTTGTGCATCTTCACCCAGTTCTGCCTCACCTGCATCACTGGAGTCTGTGTAGAAATGTCTCGTATTTCTGCCTCAGTTTTACACCGTTGTGGTTTTCTTCTAATAACGTAGCGTTTGGGTCTGTTTGCTTTGTGGATTTGACAGACTTCACACCTTCTCCCTCTGCATTGCAGACAAGAGCTCAGACTCATTTGCATTCAGTGCTTTAGCATTCTCTTGTACTCTTGTACTTGAAGGTACCACTGCGGTACTCATGAGCAAGGTACCGTCCCAAATGGAGGCGTGAACCTTCACTGGTTTCACGATTCGAATCGATTACGATTATTAGGCCAGTGATTCGATTCGATGCGATATCACGATGCATGCCATCAATTTTTCTACATTACCTCATATTGCATGCAGATTGGGCAGCCTTAGTTGCTACCGGCATGTTCTTTTTAACTTGAATTTTTATCACCAACCAATGTCACGATATAATTCAGGGCTTTTCAGCTGCTTCTGTCCCAGGCACTACCACTCAGACTAAGGCCTCGTTTACACTGCATGTCTTGATGCTCAATTCTGATTTCTTGCCTATATCCGATTTTTTTGACCTTCTGTTTACACGTTTTTAAAAATTGTGACCCATATCCGATTCGCTTGTTACATGACGTCATTAAACCGCGATGAAGTACTAAATTGTCGCAGTTTTAATGACGTACAGAACGCAATGCCTAGGAAAATCCGATCTGCCTGTTTACATGACAGTCGCATTGGCACATATCTGATTTATATCTGATTTATTTCCACATATGAACGAGGCCTGAAACCGATCTCAAAATATCCGAATGCATGCGTTTTTTTCCTGTTTACACTGTCATGGAACAGATCCGATCTGTGTCACATATGAGCAAAAAATCGGAATTGGGTCACATTTAACTGACAGTGTAAACGAGGCCTAAGCAGTCTGAGTGTGGGAGGGAGTAGTTTTTGTATGACTTATTAGATATTTGCATTAAGTTGATTTCATACAGATGCCCAAATCATCTGGAAATGTTTTGAAAAGTGAAAAAAGGAATAATTTCTTTATAAGTGATTTCGGTAGTGAAACTGAATTGCAATGTCGCTGCCGGACTACTAGCGGGCAGTGGACAGCCGCTTGAAAACCTCCGTTATAATCGATCACGGTCTCCCATCGCATCAATGCAGAATCGTCCACGTCTGCATCGCGATGCATCGATTATGCGATTAATTTCAACACCCCTAGTCCCAAAGCACTGCCAAAAAGCTGCCCGCTGCTCCTTACGGGTGGGTCAAACGCAGAGCTCATGTTGTTATGTATGTTATGAACTGAAAGCATGTAACATACTGTCATCTATTATTATACACTACACTATCAAATATTTGCCTTTGTAGTTCTGCACCAAAGGACACAGGATGCTCAGCGCTGATGTGATATCTGTGGCTGCACGCATACGTAACCTTGCGCATTATGTCACGGAAGAGACAACACCAAGACAACACCAGGCGCAGTCCATAAATGCACAGCTTGTATAAAAAATAGAAGACTAGTGTATTTCTGCCTTTTCAGAGCATTTGTGGGGGTTTTCAGTGCATTTCTACACATCACATAAATTCATGTGATGTCATAACAGAGCTTTTATTTAAATTAAATTGACATTAATTACAGAAAACCACCCAGTTCTTATATGAACACTGTTAGAGGTTAGTTTCTTTATAAACGCAACACACAAAAAGACGCTTCACTACCAAGTCACAAATTTCAACTAGGGCTGGGTATCGTTGCTGATTTCCTGAATCGATTCGATTCTGATTCACAAGGTCATGATCCGATTCAATTCTCGGTTCGATTTGATTCGATATCGATTTATTTACAGATTTCTTTGCGTCAATACTAGTTTTGTTTGCTTATAACACGAGGCCAGACGGTGATTTGAGTGGAGCAGCTTCAGCCATGGCTCTATTTGGTTTGGGTTTCGCCGGTCTCACGTTTTCATAGCTCTCCTTGCGCGGTCGTGAGAAGTAGTGCATAGCCGCAGGGAAAGATCGATCCGCGAATTTTTGAATCGATATCGTATTTTTCGAAGGAGAATCGATATTGATCGGTGAATCGATTTTTTTGAACCCAGCCCTAATTTCAGCCTTTAATTATTTTTCCTATGTCATATCACTTTATTGTTCTACATTATAACTCATTATAATTACGTCTTGAAAACTAAGATATGGAAGAGGGGAATATATAATAATACTATTGGAACAATAGGCGGCAATAAACACTACGTACATTTGTGTGATGTGTTAATAGAGCGTTTTTTGATAATTTTGACTTCTGACTCACTGACTGCTTGCTTTGACGCGTACTGCATCGGCGGCTGTTGTGCAGCTTATTGCTACTTATGCTTGGATCCTGGTTATTGCCACTTGCGGCTATATTTTCTGTTATTATTTTCTGCACACATACGTGGGCCGCAGACTACTGCTCAGTCTGAATGGTGGTTCCTGGGACAGAACCAGTTAAGACCCCCGGCTCTGTTGACTTCAATTTATTTATGATGAAAAATAACACTTTCAATAATCTACCAATAATTTTTTGTTACATTTTTGGGGGAATTTCATTGGTGTTTCTATTTAATAAGCATGGGACCTTCTTCGTGTGATGGATAGTTAATACACAAGCCTTTCGTGCCTAGACTTGGGGAACTAGGAAAGTTCCCCATTATGCAAATTTGTGTATAAACCCATTTTGCTGGGAATTTACTGGAACTTCTTACTGCGCGTCAAACCTGCAAATAAATCTTTTTGACAAGAGCTCAGACTCATTTGCATTCAGTGCTTTAGCATTCTCTTG
>JAVGVS010002871.1:0-10512 GCA_032718565.1 Distichodus sexfasciatus
AATTGGCTTATTATACTGGGCCAGAGAATCTAAATACACATTGGTGTTCTCAGTGGGGTTACCAAAAACCATCACCTCAGTCTTTTTATTATTAAATTTTAAAAAAGTTAAGAGCCATCCAGACTTTAATGACTGCACAGCTGATGTGCCTTTTTTCTTTAGAGGGACATAGATCTGACAGTCATCAGCATAAAAGTGAAATGCAATGCCATGTTTTCTCTGCATAAAACCAAGAGGAAGTAGATACAGTGAAAAGAGGAGAGGGCCTAAAACTGAGCCCTGTGGGACACCACACAAGAGAGGAGCGGAGGAAGACACATGGTCACCAAGACTGACACAAAACGTTCGCTCCATCATGAAAGGCCTAAACCACTCCAGTGCTGTGCCCCCGATGCCCACCCACTGCTCCAAACGAGAGAGTAAAATAGCAGGATCCATTGTATCAGACGCAGCTGTCAAATCTAAAAGTACAAGAACAACACAGTCACCAGAGTCGGTAGCCAAAAATATGTCATTAAAAACTTTTAAAAGTGCTGATTCAGTGCTGTGTAAGGATTTAAAACCAGATTGGAAAGCCTCTAAAACATTTTCCTTTTCCAAAAAGGCCATCAATTGGCTATGAACTATCAAGGACTTCTGAAAGAAAAGGATGAATGGATGAATAGATGCAGGTATGATCAGAAAGGTATAGTGCATTATTGCACATTTTTGGACACTAAAGTGGTGTAGTAACATTTTAACTGCTTTATACTGTCAATGGTCAGCTTTATAAAGCCTAACTAACATGCTGCAACAACTTAAAAAAGTAAATTTACATGAAACACACATACGACCCAGTAAAAAAAAATTTAAGTATATATTTAGTAGTAGTAGAAGATCATTTTAAGAAAACCTCAATATTCATCCATTACTATAAAATGAGCTCAAAAACGAGAATCTAGGCTTATAGTTAGGGCTCATTATACTATGCTATACTATATAATACTGTACTTTACCATACTGTACTATGCTATAATACACTTTACTATACTATACTATACTAAACTAAACTAAAATATACTATAGTATACTTTCCCATACATTACTATACTACACTATACCATACTATACTTTATTATGCTATACTGTAATATGCTGTAATTTACTATGCTTTATTATATTATACTATACTATATTATTACTATATTATATTGTACTTTGCCATGCTATACTATACTGTACTACACTATACTTTACTGTACTGTACTATGCTATGCCATACTATGCTATACTATATTATATACTATATTATATATTATACTGTACTTTGCCATACTGTACTACACTATACTTTACTGTTCTATGGCATGCTATACTATACTATGGCTTATTATATTTATTCTATACTATGGTTTATTATATTTATACTATACTATACTATACTATACTTATACTATACTATACTGTACTGTACTTATGCTATACTATATTTTATTATACAATACAGTGCTAAACTATACAATATAGTACTACTTTACTATAAAAGGTAAAAAACAAGTTAAGATCTTTTTTCCAACAGATTCTGTGGTACATATGACACCCTGCCTTGCCTTCAAACCAATGGTCTTATTTTGACAGATTTTGACCTCAGGTGTAATCAGTCATCAGAGAGGTTAAAAAATGCAGGTTTAGTCAAACAAATAAAAATATAAAATAATAATAAGTTTAAAAAAAGTTGGAGATGTGGCTTGTTCTGGTCTAAAAACACTGATAAGACGTGAAAAGGAAAAGAGGTAAAAATAAGAAAAAACGTGACATGTTTAGTCTGCAGTCTCGCACCTCGCACTAATTCCACATGGCAGGAGACCTGATTAATTCTTTCGTGCAGCTCAACATGACACATGCCTCCAAGGCTGATGTCATAAAACTCAGAAAGTGGAGCTAGTGACACTAGCCACTATTACCCCAAAAAGTCCTACTGTGGAGGGGGTTTCTACCCCCGATCTGCCCCCACCCCAAAGCCAACGCCACACGCTGAGATCTGACCGCTGTCAAAGCAACTCGCTCTGCTCTGCTCATGTTAAAGTTCAGGTCAAGTTTACGGAAAAGCAACATGAAGCCTTGTCTGTCAAAGTTGATCTTTTGTGTCAAGTCTTAATTAGTGTCTTGCCCTCGAGTCTGTTTCCTGAGCGCCCAGACGTGGTGACGTTACAGACGGATGTGGAGCAGATTTAGACGCCTAACAACTAGGGATGCACCGAACCAATGTGGGATATGCAACCAATAATGACTCAAACAGCTGGATTTGGTATTGGTAACACTGGGATAATGGAACCAATCTATCAATTGAACTGTGAATTTTTAAGTTTGTATCCTGAGCGCAGAAGTTAGAGCGTTGGCCCTGTGATAGCTTGTTCGATTCTAAAGCAGTAAAGGTACTTAGTGGCACCTTTAAAACGCTGCTGCTAATGCTAAGATGTAATTTCTCTCCATTGTAAAGATAATCTTGTCGGCTAAACTGCCCACCTCAAAGGAACACATTACAATGTTTACATGAAATATTAACAAATGCAGAAGTGCCCTACGACGCTTTTTGTAACAACTTGCTGAGAGAAGCACTGTTAGTGCAGAGAAAGAGCTCTGGAAGTGATGTTTTGACTGCTCCCAACGCAAATACTGTATTTGGTGGAGACAAGCCTTGAGTCTTTTTATTGATGAATGACATGTAGGATGCTATGGTTGCCTTTCTGATTCAAAATTCCAACTTTCCAAACTTACATTGTTAAAATTAGAGTCTAGAATTCGACTATGCCATCACCACTCGACCAGATAACATGTTGTCAGACTTACTCTTTCCACCTCAAACATTTTCATTTACAGCTGCTCACTACAGTTGTTCACTCAACGTCTTCTCAATGCTTAACAAGAATACAGATTCTGAAATGAATGGAAAAGTGGTAAAAGTGGTGTGTAAATGCATTTAACTTGTAGAGTCTGGTTCAGCTGCCATGTGTGTTAACTGTGGTGAAGGTAAATATTCTAAGTTTGAAAACAGATGGTGTGGGTGTGAATATGTATGATGATTATTGCACTCTAGAGGCTTTGTTGAGATGACCTGTTAGAACATTTAAAAAAGATGAGCCTATCCCCGGAGTACGGGCACAAGGCGGGCACCAACATGCCGCAGGGAACACACTCACACAAACACAATCACATGCAAGCCTAAGAAACCAGTTTAGAGTAACCAATCAACCTGAACTGTGTGCTTTTGGACGGTGGGAGGAAACCGGAGCAGCCGGAGAAAACCCATGTGAATACAGGGAGAGCATGCAAACTCCACACAGAAGTGCTCAAAGCCCAATCTGGGAACTGAACCCAGGAGCTTCTTGATATGAAGTGACAGTGCTAACCACAGCATCACCAAAATTATTGTGGTAAATTTGCGGTAATTGGTCAAAATTGCACGGTAGCAATTAATTGAAGGGAACTGGCTGAATTGGCGTTAATAGTTGTGATCGCAACATCGCGAAAACCTCAAGGGTCTGATTACACTTCATGCAAATCGTCACACTCCGAGGACTGGTGTGTTGCACATTTCTCTGAATCTTTTGAACGTCCATGGCATGTGTAGGGCTGTTTGTGGACTTGTGGACATTCCACGTGTTCTACTGATATATGGACAGTAGTGGAGCTAATTGCCTCTGCAGCCAACATGTGTTAGTTCTTACTTCTAGTGTTTGTAATTGCTCAGATCAGGACTGTTCTTCATTGCTGCTGTGCATTTCTTATCTCTCCAGACCACGGGAGGAGCTTTCATTTACAAGAACATTTACAAAGGATGTGGCAACGTACCTCATCTGACCCTCATCATGAGGTACACTTTCAACAGAAACACCAGCCCATAAAAAACAAATCGGCAAGAAGGTCCGTTAGTGTTCATGTTTTGGATCGGAACATAACAGCATCCAGAGAAGCCTAATCCTCCTGGATTTTGTCTTTCACTCGTATGTTCTTTCTGGAAGTCATTTTTCATGAAACATTGGAAAATCGACAAACTTGATTCAGCTTGTTTCTGTAGAATGGTAAATACGATTTTGCTGGTCAAGAAGAAATTACAGCACGTGTAAATTCATGAAGATGGTTTTAAAGAGTATTACATATACCCTGAAGTGTTGTAAAACTTAAGCTACTGACAAGAAAAAGGGATTTTATGACCCTCTAAAAGCAACTTGCTTGACGATGAATTTTGAATCAGAAATGACTGTATTTTATGTTTTTTTTCCCTCAAAATGCATCACCTGAATTAAATGTAAAAATATGACGTTAGTCACAGCTGTAATTTGCACATGACAAAGAAGGGATCGATGCTCTACCCCAGCGCTTCCCAACCCCGGGCCTCGTGGAACGCCGCTGGTGGCAGATTCAAGTTTCCCGATTAGCACAGCTACTGATTAGCTAATTAGCAAAGTAGGATCGGCGTGCGGCGGTGCAGGAAATACCATCTGCGCAGAGCGGTGTTCCGCGAGGACCGGGGTTTGGAAACGCTGCTCTACCCTACTAGAGCTGTTTATTCGGTTCCGACAGATTCACTCATACCTACTCATATTGTTAACCTACTCATATCGCTAACCAGCTCATGTGAGCGATTCAGATTCAGTGGTGTGTTTCTGGCTCTAGAGGAAGTTAACTGACAGATTTACTCATGAATGTGTGCGCTTCACGCTGCACTGCTGATTCAACTGACACGAGTCCCGTGAGAGTTCAACTCGGCAGAGAGTTGTTAGGATCCCTCATTTGAGTGTGATGGTGCAAACGAACGAACATTTTTAGCAGCTGTACTATGGCTGTATTGATCTTGTAATGAGTTTAAATTGATTATAAGAGGTATGTACATGATGGGGTTTATATTTTAGTCATGGTGTAGTTAGGACTCGATGGATTTGGGTTAATGGAGACCTCAGATTCGTGACTCGTGAGTTATTTAATGGATCCGGGTGATTCCCCTGGATGAGTCATGAATCGCCTGGCTCTATACTTTACCATATCCTTTTAAAACCACATGTCCCCGGGGGATACACGGTGACCCGACGCGACCGTCCACATCCAGATCAAGTCAAAGCATTTTACAGCATGGTAAAATAAGCTCCCCTGCAGTCTGTCTGCTGTCGGCTGGAGAAAATTCCACCTTTGTCTTCTGATTACTCGTCTCCCAGCGCTCAGCGATACCAAAAACACAACCATCTGAGACTGAGGTTTGTCAACCATCCACATCATTACAAATGCTGCAATTTAATCTTCATCAGAGGCAGATGGAGAAGACGCAGTTCAGTCTGAAATGCTGTTTGACAGAATTAAGGACATAAAAGTCGCAGATCGAGGCCTTTTGCCACAGCCGTCCTGGGGGGAATCAGTTTATGTCATGAATTAGGGGATGTATGAAGGATCACCGGCTATCTTCTTACTCAGGGTAATTTCCGGTTGGCCGGTCGCTTTGTGCTCGACTTTGTAAATGCTCCGAAACATGCTGCCATTTGTCACGAGGGATTTGCCTCCCCATAATACTGTTTGACACCTTACATGAGACAAGAGCATGACATCATGCAGAAACGGCTTGTTGCTTTCAAACGCTATGAAAATAACGAGGCTTACAAGATGCTGAGTACAGAATATTAGTCTTGGAGATCACACGCATGCAGTTACTGAGCGGAGTGTAATGTTAGGCTATCATTGCGTCTCTACACTATTCATTTATTTGCGCAACATAAACACTTTTGACTTATACACTCTTTTTGAACTTGGAAAGCCAAATTTTCATGTTTCCAAGAAACTGGGGAGTCTATCGGGGAGTCATTCCACTTGTGTGGCACTGGACTGGGCATTGTGAGAGATTGTGGGCCTGGCATCGGATTTTTATAACCTCGGCAGAGAGACAGCCTTCTAAACCTCAATTTGACACCACTGTAGCGATGCTTAAGCGAGTGATTATTTGTCATTGTGAACACAACACAGTACACAGTGCACCACAGTCAAATGTGGCCCCTGCATTTGCCTCATCCGTGAAGGACCAGTGGGCAGCTTTGTGGCTTTTTGAGCAGTGCTTGGGGATGGTACCTTGTTCATGAGTACATCACTGGTACCTTTACTGGTCCGGGACTTGAAAGGGCAACCTATCTATCACAGGGCCAACTCCCAAACCGTTACACTATGAACTGCACCAAATGGTTTCAGGAGGTCATGGGAAATAACTTAACATTAGGAAAGAGATGACTCATAGTGTTGTAGTACTGGAGACTGGCCTCGATACCAGTTATTAAAAGTCTCGGCCTTGTCATGGACTCAGACAAAGAGGACTTGGGATTTTATTTGGAGAGCAGCCGAGACCACAACTCTGAGAATATTACCATTAAAACTGAGAACAACGCAGACATTTTTTGTTGTTTATTAATTAGTGTTTTAATAACTCAGAATCCCTTTAACTTACAGAAACCAAACACATACCGTCAAAAACTCAAGTAATTGTGTGAAAAAGCATTAACTACATTATTTGCAATGTAAACACACAGGTTAGTGCTAGCGACTCTCATATGGAATGCCATCATGCACAAAAATTTAGTTATTTCCCAGAAAGGCCAAAAGCAGCTCATTTTATAGGCATTTTATTGGACGCTAATTAAATACAGGGAAATCAGCCCACAACTAGACACTGCCTGCTCTCATCAGCGTCTTAAGTGTGTGTATATGAAAATGAAAAATTTTACAACATAGTACAATTAAGGAATAAGACGTCTGGAACATATCATCTGAGATAACCTCATGATTTAATTTGACCAAATAGTAGAAATGTATGGCATTGATAAAAAATAATATCTAGAATATATTCAACATGAATCAATAATACAACATCGATTTAACACAAAGCAATCAGACCCAGAGCTCTCACCTACAACTGTGAATTTCTTAAAATTTCCATCCCAGAAAGTACTCTCTAGAATATACGTGTATCAAGCCAAATCGGAGTCAACGCTCTCGCTTCCTACCCTGAAACGGGAAAGGGATTTAGTTATCAACCCTGACACTAACTTCTGGATGCAAATTTGCTTAAACACCTTTAGAATGACTCAAGACTCCAACCTGCAGCTAAAGCAGTATAAAGTTTTACACAGAACTAAGGATCCAATACGTGGAATTTTGGAGGTCAGGATTGGTACCAAACTGGTTCTGGCAATCCAATTTAAGCTGTGTTTTGAAAACTTGACCAAGATTAAAACAACAAAGTCTAGCAAATGACTCTCATGATTTATTTTAAAATTTATGCAAAATTATGCAGAAATCACATCATTTACCATCTTTGTGTATTTGTAAATGGGCCTGTGGTATGTTTTGGTTATACTTGTACTGCATGTGTAGAACAACTCACTAATGTCACTCATCATGTTTGCTTTTCTGCTCTAATTACTTTTAATAAACCAAAAAAACCTTAAGTGGCTTTCTCATGACCGTAAAGCAAAGCTCTACACAAACACACACTCATTATATAATTTCAGAGAAAAATAATAACCGTGGTCTTCAAGAGCAGGGGAACATGAAACATAGGCACCTGTACAAAAACAAGCCGGATAAAAGCACACTTAAAGCCGCTAGCATGCGTTATATCATCACAAGCTGAAAAGCTAAATATTTATCTTAGAGAAAAAAGCTCCAACGCACCGCCATCTGGTCTGCAGTAGGAACGCTCTCACTCCACTTACAACATCTTGCAAACGCAAGCAGAGCAGCACCAAGCATTTATGAGTCTCATTCATTCATTTATTCGTTGGAACGATGATCTGAAGGTAGAATGTTTTGGTTTTCTACACAGAAAAAATGTTTACACGATTTTCTGTGCATGGAAATGTAGAGCAAATGAATGAAGGCTGTAGTCCAACACAATTCACAATAAAACCTGCTGCAAAGCTACAAAAGATATTAATCGCAAATGACAACAAACTGCAATTACAAAGATGCTACACAAATTCAGAAAATACCAAACACATGTAACATCACAGACACTGCAAATACAACACAACGCAAGTGTTTCCACTTTATTTCGGGACGTCACATGCTGGTTGATTGGAAATCATGTTCTCCAAAAGCGCATGACTTCCAGAAAAATAGTCGCCTCGAAACACTTGCGTTGTGTAACTCTGTGTTATGTAATGTTACATTTGCATTGTGCTGTCACACGTGCGTTGTGTTGTGTTTTCACACCTGCGTTGTGTGTTGTTTTGTCACACGTGCGTTGTGTTGTTTTCACACTTGCTTTGTATGTTGTTTTGTCACACGTGCGTTGTGTTGTTTTCACACTTGCTTTGTATGTTGTTTTGTCACACGTGCGTTGTGTTGTGTTTTCACACTTGCTTTGTATGTTGTTTTGTCACACGTGCGTTGTGTTGTGTTTTCACACCTGCGTTGTGTGTTGTTTTGTGTCACACATGCGTTATGTTGTGTTTTCACACTTGCTTTGTATGTTGTTTTGTGTCACACATGCGTTATGTTGTGTTTTCACACTTGCTTTGTATGTTGTTTTGTCACATGTGCGTTGTGTTGTGTTTTCACACTTGCGCTGTGTTGTTTTGTGTCACACATGCGTTGTGTTGTGTTTTCACATGTGCATTATGTTGTCACATTTGCTTTGCATTTTGTTGTGTTGTGTTTTCACACCTGCATTGTGTTGTTTTGTGTCACACATGCGTTGTGTTGTGTTTTCACACTTGTGTTGTGTGTTGTTTTGTGTCACACATGCGTTGTGTTGTGTTTTCACACCTGCGTTGTGTGTTGTTTTGTGTCACACATGCGTTGTGTTGTGTTTTCACACTTGCATTGTGCGTTGTTTTGTGTCACACATGCATTGTGTTGTGTTTTCACACCTGCGTTGTGTGTTGTTTTGTGTCACACATGCGTTGTGTTGTGTTTTCACACCTGCGTTGTGTGTTGTTTTGTGTCACACGTGCGTTATGTTGTGTTTTCACATGTGCATTATGTTGTCACATTTGCGTTGCATTTTGTTGTGTCGTGTTTTCACACTTGTGTTGTGTTACACTTGCATTGTTATTACGCTTGCGTTACGTTGTGTCTCATTTGCGTTGTGTTTGTTTGCAGGACGTCTATAAATGTTGTAAAATGTGATGCATGTGTTGTCATTTTGATGAGTGTTTTCTGAATTGTGTAGTGTCTTCGTAATTGTTATCAGCTTGATTAATACGTTGTGCTGCTTTACAGTTCATTCTGAGTTGTGTTGTTATCCCTCAGCCTCTGTAATAAAGAGCAACTTTATTTGTAGTCTTTGTCTTGTTTTGACGCCGCTTCGTGTCTGTCGATGACGGCGAGGACGTGTATATTTTCACTAAAATGTCTTCAGTCTTCTAAGATGAATAGAGGTGAGGAGACTAACAGCAGAGGGCAGGGGCCGAGTTTCTGTTTGATGCTGGGGGGCGTACGTGTGAATTTGGGAGCGAGATGCCTGTGGATGCCATGCTCAAGTCAGCGTGACATAAACTCTGCAGTTCCCGGATGTGTTCAGTGATGTTGTACAAGCACAGATTGTGTTCTGGGTAAATATCACACGCCGTCTACATGAAAGCGGGCAGGTACGACAACGCTCATTCAGGTCCGGCAGGGTAACATTCTATGGTCTAGTATAAGGTTAGTGCAGAAACCCTTCTTTATCCATTTGGTATCTATCTGGGTACGCAATAAAATTATTGGATAACGAATAATGCTTTTTTCTGTATTTATTCTTCCGTATTGATTACTGTCTAACATTATAAAATGCAAAAAGTATTTTCTGATCAATTGAAAATGAGGTTTTGGGTAATTTTGAGCTGATTTGGACTCATTTTGGTCTATAAAATGAGCTGCTTTTGGATTTCTGGAAGAAAACTACATTTTTGCACAAGACGGCGTTCCATATTAGAGTCACGAGCGCTAAAGTGTATTTACATCGCGAATAACGTAATTAATGCCTTTTTACGCAATTACTTCAGTTTTTGTGCACGTAAATATTCAGAAACTATTTTCACATACAAAAGAATGAATATGTGACCCGATCTGCCGTAATGAGTCGGAAGTCGGCCTTCTGTTTATTCAGATACGGGCCGATTATGTTGACAAACATCACAAAAATAGCGATTTTTCTTTTTTGGTCTTATATGATAGAAAAGGTTTTCAAAATTAATCTGGTCTCCAAAACAAAAAAATCTATATTTTTGTGATGTTTTTCAACATAATCGGCCCGTATCTAAATAATAGAACGCTGACTTCCGGCAGATCGGGTCACATATAATGTCCACTAAGTTGAAAGTCTTGTGATTCTGACGGTATGTGTGTGGCTTCTGTAAGTTAAAGGGAGTTTTAATATTAATATTCTCAGAGTTGTGGTCTCGGCTGCTCTCCAAATAAAATCCTGAGTCCTCTTTGTCCGAGTCCATGACAAGACTGAGTACCAATACGGCCGAGTCCGAGACAAGGCCGAGACTTTTAAAAACTGGTCTCGAG
>JAVGVS010002872.1:0-2500 GCA_032718565.1 Distichodus sexfasciatus
ATATATATATATATTCCAAATATGTTAAATTTGCTCTGGCAACAATAGAAGAAAGAACTAATACTAAACTCTGGTCAAAATCTGTCAAAGAATGCAAAATACTGAAATATATATTAGCAAAAGTCTGTAAAGAAGAGTAATACAAAATATATTAGTCACACTCTATAAAGAAGAATTTGGCTAAAATATGCTCAGGGTTAAAGCCAAAGTGAAATAAATAACTGAAGAACACAATATCCATTTCAGATCAGTTGTAATGTTTACATGTAAAACTTGGACAAAAAAGTCACTTACTGCTGCATTTAACCTTAGTGAGTAAAACCTCACTCACCTGTCAGCTGCACGGAGTCACATCAGTCCCAGATGAAGGGAAAGTGAATGAAGGAGGCAGTGTGTGTCAGATCAGATCCTCACACACTCCTCCCTCCATCCATCCCTCCATCCCTCCATCCCTCTTCACTCCTCCCACAGCCCTACCTCTCACTCTCACCATCCCCAGCTTCTTAATGCTGTTCACTCATTTAATAAATAGGATACCTGGTGCTTCATGTCATTGTTTATAGTGAGAAAATTACACACACACACACACACACACTCACACACACACTCACACACACACACATGCATTCACACACACACACACACACACACACATTTACACACACACAAACACACACACACACACACTCACACCCACACACATGCATTCACACACACACATTTACACACACACACACACACACACACACTCACACCCACACACATGCATTCACACACACACACACTCTCACATAGTTTTTATATTTTAAGTACATTTGAAGATACAATATAAAACTATGTATCAGGCTTGTTACTGGGGCTAAATCTTTCGTTCTACAAGTTTATTTACTGTCTGTTCTAAGATGGGACAGAAGCTGTTCTAAATAGGAGTTTCTCATGCGTTTGTTTGTGAGGTGTTTGCACTTAATGTTCTTTTGTAAATAGCTTGAGCCATACAGTATAAATGGAAAGCTTGTGGCTGTTGCTGTTGATAATGTGTATTTCTGGATTAAAATAAACCTCAGGGGAACCATTTTAGAAAAGCGAGTGTATTCATAGTAATCGCATTCCATAAGCCGGAGCTGCAGGGTGTAGACAAGTCAACACTTACTGTAAAATTGCTCAGTTGGCAAACACTCCAGCAAAAATGTGTCGGGAAACATAAACCAATTTGTGATTCATTATTTGTAAGGCAGATTTGGATCAGGTGTTTGGAGTGTTACTTCAGAAGCAGCAATTTAGGCATTTGGGAGCTGGGATTTGTGTGTGCTGAGAGCTCCAAAACATCTTCCCTCCCTCTCGATTTGGGTAAAAACCAAAAGCAGGTTCTTATTAGAAGTCTCTAATCAGAGAGGAATCTTGCTGGTTGACATGGGAAAAGTAAGAGCCAAGCAGATGGGTAAATCCTGAAACATTTGGTGAGGGCCATGTGCATAAAAATCACAGAAAGGGATAAAAGGATGAAAAATAAAGAAGTCAAAGTAAACTTTGTCATCTCTACTATAGACAAGTACACAGAGAGATGAGATGACGTGGCCCCAGTTCAAAGTACAAACGTGGCTACAGTACAAATAAGGCACATAGAGTAAGCAAAAATATATACATAGACTATAAAATATTAAACTTAGAACTAGAGGTAGAAATTGTAGATTATAGCTGAGCGAGCTGTTGAAGTATGAGCTGTTGAGTTAAGGAGTTAAAAGTTATAGCAGTTTTCCTTAATATAGATGCCCCCTTGTGAACAAAGTAGAGAATGACAATATTAAAGTTGGTGACCCCTCTTGGACAATATAGACAATTACTGTTTTATTACCTTAGGGAATGTAAAATAGAGGGTTACAGTTGACAAGAAACACAGTACCTAACGTCTCCTCAAAGAGCTGAAAATAAACAAACGAGTTATGAACAATGTCTCTACGACAAAAACTGTGGGATGAGTTCCAGAAGCAAAAAGTGGGAGGAACAAGAGCTAGAAGGGCAATTCCTGAGGAAGTGATTACTGTGCTAAAAACATAGGAAGTTATAAAAGGGTAAAAGGGAGAAACAATAAAGTGTGTTTCTAGATGTTTCTGCTGATTAAAGATGAGTTAGCTGTTAAACTATGAGCTGCTGAATTGGTGTTAATATGCCCTCCTGTGGCCAAAATAGGGGAAGACAAAAAATTTTGACCTGAAGGAAAAGAGAAAAAGAAATGCAACACCCAGTGTCTCCTAAATGAGCTGAAATTTGGCGATGAACATCACCTTGACAAGGAAGGGGTTAAACAGTTAGGAATTGGCCCCGGACCGGTAAATGTACATCTGAGGTACTCATGAGCAAGGTACCTTCCCCAGGAGCTGTCAGAAGCTGCCCACTGCTCCTTCACGGAGAGGTCAAATGCAGAGCTCACATTTCATTGTGGTGCACTGTGTTGTGCTGTGTTCACAGTCACAAATAATCACTCACTTAAAATGATAAAATA
>JAVGVS010002872.1:5000-10508 GCA_032718565.1 Distichodus sexfasciatus
AAATAACACTGGTTTTTGCTGAGCAGGTTTTTTGTTCACGTCTCCACTTTATTCCCAGAGAAACATCTCTCACGTCCACGGTTTTCCCCGGCTTCCTCTCACCACATTCCTGCGTTCTCGTCTCACCGCAGTGGCATTTTAAGCATTGAGTGATGAGAGAGAGCAGGATCTTCCCCAGATGAAGAGCAACAAATTTAGCACCAAGCAGCAGCCCAGAGGAGGCACTCGGCCCCAAATTACACACACTTTGGGAGTGAATTCTGCAATGAGGCTGAGACTGGGCTTTAGTAGATGAAGCTTCACAGCGCCTCCTGGTGATCAGCACGCTGCCATGCACTTCAGCATACTGACGCAAAAATTCATAAAAGTACACTTTTATGCTTTTCATTTTCCTGTCCTCTGGTAGAACATTGGTAGATCCAGGGAGGTTTTGATATGTAGAGACAATTTACAACGTGTAAAAATAAATACATGTTCATAAAATGCAGTTTTGTGCATTTAATGAAACTATAAAACATTCCAGTATTGTAATGGTAGTTTTTCTCCACTTGACTGCTGTTGCAATATTTGCACATATTATTCAGCTCCACTCATAACTATAATCCACATCTTCACATCTGCTTCTATCTTAGACTTTTCAGAGTTACTGTTTTACTATTTAAGAGATTGTCCGTTTAGAATATTCATATTAAACTGCTGCTGATCTTATGCACACGATCTACAAAGCCCTGTTGTAAGTCGCCCTGGATAAGAGTGTCTGCTAAATGCTGTAAATGTAAATCTATGTATACTGCATTATATTATAATATATATATAACAATACTGTAAAATGTAGACTAAAACCTTTTTCATTTACTTCACTTTAAAACAATCATTTATGGACTTAACAACTCATGCATTTAGTAAAAGTAGGAAGGAATTTCAGGATTAAATGCTGCAGATCCTCCTCAGACATGCAGGTTGTAATTGTGATTCTGTGCCAGAAACAGCAGCGTGGAGATGAAGCCACATCAAAGTCACCCTTTTCCCCACAAAAATAATCACTTCCAGCGTGTGGCTGAGCCGAGATTAAACACACTCCTTAAACCGGGGACACCCAAGTGCAGTGCAGTGTAGTGTAGTGTGAGAAGAGTGAATATTTAGTACTGGATTCACACACACCAAAGAACAACCTGAAAACATCATCTCACTCCTCTGCAAATAAATAATATTCATTTATGTATTTATACTACTACTAATAATAATAAGAAGAAGAAGAAGAATATTTTTGTTATTGTTATATTAATTTATCATTAGCATATTATTTATATCTAGGGTTAGCCAATTAACCTAGACTGCATACTTTTGCACTGTGGGAGGAAACTGGAGCAGCTGGAGGAAACCCACGAGACCACGGGTAGAGCATGCAAACTAGAGGTGTGAATCGTCACTGGTCTCGCGATTCGATTCGATTACGATTATCAGGTCAGCGATTCGATTCGATTCGATATCTCGATGCATCACGATGCATCACGATGCAGCCCATCATTTTTTATGCATTACTTCATATTGTTGTCAAATACAAATACAAGCAGTGAGATGTAAGCTCCCTTGTCTGTCCCCAATTCAACATAAACACAGACGTTAGATTTGGAAAAAGGTAAAGTAACCAACGCCTTTGTAACTCTACCATAAATGTTACAATGGTATGTTACCATTTTGGCAGTTTACCTGTGTAGTATTCCGACACTCGTCTGCAAACTAATATAATAAGTTTATCAACCTTACATACCATCAGAGGATCAACAAAGCACGAAACGTAATGGATGATTATGCAGATACTATTAAAGTTTAATTCTGGGCCATCAGTCTTGGGGTGTGTGTGTGTGTGTGTGTGTGTAATGATGGAGCTATAACGCCTGCTTCAGCATCCCAATGATGTGCCTCACTGCAGTCTGTAACTGCATTTGTATTTATGGTGAATTGGGGACAGACAAGTGGGCGAGGGGAGCCATTGATTGCGTGCTTATTAAACGTGTAAGACTTAACTATTAAATTATGATTATAAGGTCGATAAACTATAACTTGCGTTTAACCTACCTGCCGCTGTTCCTCTTCCTCCATCATCATTTTTATGCCGCCGCCAGAAAATCACCAAACAATGTCATTATGATATAATCGATTATGTCCTGCCACTGCAGAATCGTCCGCGTCCGCGTCTGCATCGCGATGCATCGATTATAAGATTAATTTCAACAGCCCTAATGCAAACTCCACACAGAAAGACCCCACAGCCAGCCCCAGGGTTCGAGCCCAGGACCTTCTCGCTGTGAAGTGCCGCCCTGAAGCAATGTAAATATAACTATGAAATATTTTACAGCAAGTTCTACAATATGTACACTGCTCCTCTGTATAGCATTTTAAATCAAACAATTCAGATGTGATTAAAATGTACATTCCAGACTTTAAAGGTATTTGTGCACATTTAGGTTTAGCCATGTGGAAATTACAATACTTTTAATATATAAATACCTTTAAAGTCTGGAAGATACATTTTAATGATATCTGAATGATTAATGTTTGATTTAAAATGCTATATATAGGAGCAGTGTACATATTGTAGAACTTGCTGTAAAATATTTTATATATACAGTACTGTGCAAAAGTTTTAGGCAGGTGTGAAAAAATGCTGTAAACAAAGAATGCTTTCAGAAATATAAATAATGATTGTTTATTTTTATCAATTTACAAAATGCAAAGTGAGCAAACAAAAGAAAATCTAAATCAAATCAATATTTGGTGTTACTACCTTTTGCCTTCAAACCAGCATCAGTTCTTATAGGTACACTTGCACAAAGTCAGGGGTTTTGTAGGATTATAGTCATTATATTATTTTGTAGGATTATAGTCATTATATTATTTTGTAGGATTGTAGTCATTATATTATTTTGTAGGATTATAGGATTATAGATCTGTGGTTAGTTCTCCAAGATGTTTGGAACAACCTACCAGCCGAGTTCCTTCAAAAACTGTGTGCAAGTGAACCTAGAAGAACTGATGCTGTTTTGAAGGCAAAGGGTGGTCACACCAAATATTGATTTGATTTAGATTTCTCTTTTGTTGATTCACTGCATTTTGTCGATTGATGAAAATAAATCATTAACACTTCCATTTTTGAAAGCATTCTTTGTTTACAGCATTTTTCACACCTGCCTGAAACTTTTGCACAGTACTGTAGATATATTTACAGTTAAGCCCAAAATTATTCACACCCCTGTGACACCATTCTCACAAAGTTATTTTTATTCAACCAAGAAGTTTTTTTCTGACTGAAAATGATACAGGCATCTCCCAAGAGAGAATGAGACGAGGTATGAGGAGTGTCATTGTGGGAAATAAAATCCTTGTTTTATTTACATTTGAACAAACAGTGGCATGGCCCAAATTATTCATACCCTTCTCAATAATCAATGGAAAAGCCTGTATTTGTACAGCAGTCAAAAGCTTCTTATAATTGCTAACCTGCTTTTTGCATGTGTCCACTGGTATTTTTGACCATTCATCTACTGCAATGAGCTCCAAGTCTTTGAGGTTGGAAGGCCTTCTTGCCATCACCCTAATCTTTAGCTCCCTCCACAGATTCTCTATTGGATTCAAGTCAGGACTCCAAAATCTAAATATTTTTTGTCAGCTAACCATATATACACATTTGTGGTTGCATCCTTGCTGTATTTTTGCTAAGTGTAGATAAGGAGGGTGTCTGCACTTCAGCCAAAGTGTAATTTTTCAGAGCAAAACTCTGTTTTTACTACTCCTGCTGCTCACTGATTTTAAATGAAATGAAAAGCACTTTGGACTGCCGAGGCCGAGACTTTCAAAAACTGGTCTTCAGCCTGGTCTCAACACGAACACAATCACACACAATGTAGATTTGAGATCACATTTATATTTTATTGGTTGATTTCTTGAGTGACACATTATTAAACACAAACATACAAACTACATCAAGTCTCACCATTTATCGCAGAGGCGTCTTTGGCAAATACACTGCAGAAAATAATACTTAACAACCAGGAGGACGTACAACATTTCTGTTGATGTTGCTGTCACTGCACCAGAACGATACCATTTTAAAATTAAAATAAAAATCCACAAAAAGCAGAGACGTGAAATAAGGTTAATGTCATTAGGGCAGAGGCATGTTGCTAGTTTACTGCCCGATGCAGCCTCAGCACCAACTGTGTGATAAAGGCTCCCTCGTAATAAATACAACAGAGAACAGGGTGATTATTAGTGCCTTTAATAACCAAAAATATGAAGGTTAGGAGGAGGTTGAACTCGTTACGGAGCAGTAAACCCTCTTCATTTCTTACCATTTCATCTCTAGATGTACAGAAATAAAATGTTTCTTAATGCAGTCGATGCGACTATTAATGTGCATTATTCAGACTGGTGTGACGTGAAGAGTCCTGACAGCGGCATGGAGCTCAGACAAGGCACTTCGAATCTAAATGAACATGAATAAACAAACTTGTTTTCTTTGCCAGGTTTTATTTGTAAAATCTAAAGCAATTTTGTGGAATGATGTTTCACGAGTCCTATCGTGAGGACATGTAGGAGCTGTGCTGGGTAGTGTCTTCTGTAGTGGTTAAAATAAAACACCAAACCAAAAAAAAAAGGAAATAAATCAGAGAAATGTAAACAAACAATTTGAGAACGCTCCCATGAGAGAGTGGTGATGTCTGCTGCTGCTGCTAGTGCTTTGTCTAAAAGTCTGGAAATAATAAAAGACAGAAAGGAAAGCTGTTTTATAATCGTCACCTTGAGGGACAAACTCCCACCCTCGATTACAGAAAAGTTCTATTAAAACCTACACTGTCTAACAACTCTAGTACTCAAAATACCACAGCAGTGTACATCGGTGAATAAAGTGCAACAACATGAGACCAGGGTGGAAGATCAAATAAAAATGATGAAGACCGACGTTGACGCAGGAGACAGAGAGAGAGAGAGAGAGCGCATGATGTTCTTTGGTTTGAACTGCATGTTCCGCGAAAGGATTTTTTTAAACAAGAAAATAAAAATCACCACAAGGTTTGGAGAAAAGAAAAATAAAGCCGGTTCTGAGTGACTCCGTCCTGCCAAGTGTTTTAAATCCATAATATGTGAAATCTGAAACTGGACGAGGAGTTTGGTGTGTGATAAGCAAGAGAAGGTGCATAGATAGAGAGAGAATAAAAAGAAAGAGAGAGAGATGTTGTGAGACAGAGTTTTAGGAAAGAAAGAGCAGTGGGTTAGGGGAGAAAAAGAAAGAAAAAAATAAAAGTTTAAGAGAGAGAGAGAGGGAGAGAGGGAGGGGTGGAGAGAGAGAGAGGAGTGAGGGTTGGAGAGAGAGAGAGCGAGAGAGAGGGGTGGAGAGAGAGAGCGAGAGAGTGAGGGGTGGAGAGAGAGAGAGAGAGAGAGAGAGAGCGAGAGGGGTGGAGAGAGAGAGAGAGAGAGAGAGAGAGAGGGGTGGAGAGAGAGAGAGAG
>JAVGVS010002873.1:0-10500 GCA_032718565.1 Distichodus sexfasciatus
TTTGATTCATGTGACGTGTGCGCACGTCTTTATATTGTTTGATTACAGTACTTTACTTAAATTGGTGTTCTTTGACTAAATAAATGCGATCATTGACTTTTAAATAACATCTGCATATCACATTGTGTTGACTTAACAGGCCTAATCCATTTCAGGGAAATTGATATCATACGGTGTGTCATCATTTGGCTAGTACTACTACAATGGGACATGATGCAATTTCAAGTTTATAATTGTGTATCTTCAATTTGATGTTACAATTTCGTCTACAAATTAAGTATAATTGAAATCACTTTGTCACGGCGCCGGTGTGTGTGTGTGTGACGAAAGGGAGGACGCAAACGCGGGCGTACTGCTGTGAGTTTGATTTACAAAGGTGCAACAAAACAAAAGCCCTTTCGGCTCTTAGTAAAGTCCCGTTTCCCCAGCCAAGGCAAAATACAAAGAGAAGATGGAGAGAACTGTTAGCGCCGCGGCTAACAGGCTAGCGGTAGAAGCGCTGAACTCACGACAATCCCTCAGTTTCCTCCGAGTCCAGGTCAAAAGTCCTCACGGGCAGAGTAGCGGTAGGCTGGGGACACAGAGGGGCATCAAACACACACACCAATGACGACGACACGTAACACACAACCGGATTGGACTGGTTAAATAGCATGGCTAAGCTAACTAGCACCAATCGGGAAGTGACACACAAACAGGAGGAGGAACCCGTCACCGATGACACGGATAACCCGGAAGTGACTGGCGGGAACTTCTTAAAGGGGCAGACACCCGTCACCAAGACAACCAGACGCAACACATCAAACCTCAGGTTTAATACTCCGGCGAGTCCGAGCGTCGGGGAGGAGGCGCAGACGTGACACACTTACATATTTCCCATTCTTTAGACAGTTGTTGGAGGCGTTAGCTGTTTTGTCAGATGACTTTGGGGCCAGTCAGTACCCGTCTTGTCAGTCCTCAACAGACACAAAAGTTAAGGGAGTCTTTTTTTTTTGGCTCGGTCTCGTTCTTGGTCTTGCCTTGACTTTGTCTTGGTCTTGACTCAGACTGTGTTGGTCTTAGTCTTGGTCTCGATACCCTCTGGTCTTGGTAGTGTCTTGGTCTTGGTTTAGGCGGTCTTGACTACAAGTCTAGCTCATACACTTAAAAATAATAGAACCAAAAGTGGTTTGTCACAGTGATGCCATAAGGGAACCTTCTTTGGTTCTACAAAGACTCTTTTACTCATTGGTTCTTTGCAGAACCATTTATCATGAATTGTACTTGTATCTTTGTACCTGTGTTCATCATGTGCAATATGTAATAATTTGTTCAATTTGTTAAAATGTAGTGTTTGGTAAAACACTGAGTCAAATTATCAATGATACTTTATATAAATTGTAATAACTGATCTGGCTGATATCAATTAAAAATTGCATAATAACAATAATTTCTACACACAGGCACAAGTAAATCAGTAGGTTAAGCATAGGGTCATTAAGGTCATACTTCTTCAAAGCCCTGAAAATGAGATAAGGTGTTACTTTAAGTACACTTTTTTACATTCAGTTCTCCAAAGAACCTTAAACATCATAAAAAGGTTCTACCTCATAAAAAGGTTCTCCAGAGAACTCAATGTGCTCCAGAGCACTAATGAAGAACCAGTTTTTCTTAGAGTGTATGTTGTGCCTGCAGGCTTCAGTTTGCTTTGGCATTCTGCTCCCTGTTGTAAACTGCTCCTATGTAAAAGGAAATCTTTCTGTGGGCTGGGGTTTGGGTAGGGGGTGGCCAGATCCTTCAATGGAGAGGACTCAAGAAATGTGGATATCCTCCGCTAATGGTAGGTGTCGGAATTCTTTTCATGTGTTGCTGTAGCCTTCTACAGACACATACAACTCAACTGCCTTTTATGGTGGATTGGAATTTTTATGACATTCGACTGAATGGGATTGTCTTTTGAAAATGTTGAGCAATTGGAGGACAGCAGGACTGTGTGTTTGTATGTGCGCGTGTGTGTGTGAGCTGAGACAACAGAAGGTGAGAGCTATGGAGCAGAAATGTTGGCGAGAGGTTGATGGAGGCTTCATCTCTCTTTTCTCCAGCTTGAAAAATTGATTAGAAATAGTCCATTTGTTGTCTTAGTCTCACTTTTGAAAGAAGGTAAGACATTTGTACAAATGTTAAGAATTCAAATTTCCTTAAGAGCTAATTCTTTATTTTGAATAGAGCAATATGTATTTACAAGACCATTTATTTATTATTACCATTACCATTTATTTATTTATTTATTTATTTATTTATTTATTTATTTATTTATGTCTATGTATTTTTATTCAGCTGTGTGAAGAATTAAAGAGAAGATTTACATGTACTTCAAGAAATTTGTTTTTTGGCACTTTTCTTTTTCCATGACTTGTTCCACATCATCCAAAGGTTTGTGTTACCCTGTTGTGTTTCCAAATTTCTCAGCAGACATGATTGATAATGTTATTGCTAAGTACTACAATATGAATTCGTATAAGAAAAAATAACCTTGCTGATTAACCTATGCTGTATGTGTGTATTTTGTGGTTTGTCAGAATCAGACATTTGTACGGCTTGTCATTCACATGCAAAAATATTAGTGCTAAATAAAATGTACAGAAAAATGTCTTACAAATGTCAACAACTAATTTAAGGCCCATGTGTTCAAATTTTAAAATAAGTAATAGCTTTCTTATTTCAAAAACAAGTGTGATCTTGCATGATGTTGATCAAACCCTGCCTTTGCATATTTTTGGTTTTTGGAAAAAAAATTTCATCTTATCAGAACCAGCCTTATTTAATTTTCCTGAATTAAGTGTTGCCAAAATGCTCTTGAACTTTCAGACTTCTCCAAGTATGTACTGCATCAGGCAGGCTACTCCCCTTACTGCCTTCTCTCACACACTGTGTCAGGTGGACTTGAGACAAACTTATCACTGACTGGTTAAGACATGGCTTTGATCTCACAATGCTGCCTTCTCTGGGAGTTTCTCTAATGTATTACTGTGTCAGACTTCTGAAAAACACAGGGAAATCCCAAGCTTTGATTTCAGTGCAGGCATTGGTGATTTACTGAGTCTCTTGTGATCCCAGATGAAACGGATGGAGGTAAAACGCAGGGAGGCAGCAGAGCGTAATCCTTCTCTTCCGTAATGCTGGAGAAATGGTCTCTAAGTTGAAGTGCCATTGGATTAATTTGAACTAATGCACACTAAGGGTAGATGTAATACATTAGGCTTTAAAGCAGATATGCAGTATATTGCACAAAAAGAGCGTAGTTGAATTTCAGGTGTTATGTTGAGCAAGTTTTCAGCCTTTAAACTGGTAAATGTGATTGTCTGCTTATCTTGGAAATTACATTTGTTTAAGGCTAATGTCTGATGTTCAGCTTTCATTATTTTCTTTTGTTAGGGTGCAGAATGTGTAGTAGTGAGTGATCCACTGGCACATCTTGTCACCTGCCCGAGGTTCATCATGGGTAGGACACCTCCAAAAGGTAACAGTAACTAATTCTGCTTTATTTTCCCCCCATTTCTCACTGTCTTCAGTTAAACTTTTCTGAGCATCCTCCCTCTTAATCTGCTATCCCTCACAGACCAAAATGATTGCAAAAGGGATAAAAATGGAGGTAGTGGCCACGCATTGACTCCTCCACTGTGTGCGCCCAATGGTACAGTCCTCTCTCCATTTGCCCAACTGCAAGGCTGGTAATGCAACATAATGTAATGAAAGAAGTGATGAATGCTCTGCATGAATGTACTGCCTCCTTTATCTTTTTTAGAACCTTTCAACTGGGAGTCTTATTTGAAGGAGACCTTCTCAATGCCGGCACATCCCAGCAGTTTTAGGCAGGTATGAAGACTTGAAGACAATGAAGTAAAGGAAAAGTAAAAATAAATGCACAATTGTAGTTCAACTCAGAATTCAGAATTTTAGCATATCTTCTATATTCCGTATGTGAATGATATAAGAGTCTGTATAGTAATGATGTGTGGAGTGGAATTACTGATCAACAGAAACTACTTAACCAAAAAGGAATGAGTCAACAAGAAACCAGATTTTTAAACAAGATAAAAATCAGCAGAAAGCAGCAATGACAGACAACCAAATTCACACACATACACACACCAAAATATTAACAAAACAGATTTTATATTAAAAATAAACTTACATTAGCAGAATACAAAAAGGCAGTGGACCCGATGTTATCTTTTAGGAGATCACATTGGAGGATGCAGTATATTAATAAATCATGTGTTTACTGAATAATGAATTGTAAATCATTTGCAACTGTGGTTCCCAATCAGAGAACTCATCAAAGACATAGCATGTCGCTTTACAGAAAGTTAGTATACGCTCAAGTCTTTTACTTCCAGATTTTTGTTGAATCAATGAGATTTTATAAGAGGTTTATATGGCAGGGCTTTTATATCTGGCGTCCATCGTAATGTTCCTTCAACAACCTCCAAGTCCTGTAACGCATTCAAATTGTTGTAAATGGATCGAATGTATAAGATATGTATGCATACTGTCATAGTCATGTCGTGTTTTAGTTGTGCTAATGCTTGTTGGTACTACATTTTACTTTATGCTTAGTTTGCGTTTGTTTTGACTCTTCAGTCCAGAGATGCCCCCAGTAACGATTTCAAAGTGGGTATGAAAGTTGAGGCTTACGACCCAAGAAATCCCTCCTCCGTCTGTATCGCCACAGTGATAGGCCTGATCGGAGCACGGCTGCGTCTGCGACTGGATGGCAGCGACAGCACCAATGACTTCTGGCAGTTGGTTGACTCGTCTGACATTCAGGCCGTCGGCACGTGTGAGAGGGGCGGCGATATGCTGCAGCCACCACTGGGTAAGAGACACACGATTCTCCAGATTCTCCAGGATCTTGAATTAGCTTCGAAAAAGACACACTTTCTTTTTTTTCTTTTAAACAATATTTTTATTTCAATTTTACAAAATAACAAGTCAGATAGTAAAGCTATATCAGACTGTGCATATACGCATATACATCCACAAGTACATGTACGTATTCAAATCCAGTTTAGCATAGACACAAAAAGAAATAAAATCAACATAGCTTACTGTGCAATATTAAACATTTCAAAATTCAACTCCCCTTACCCCATCCCCTCCCTTCCTCTCTTTTGCCAATACTATTTATATAACAAACATAACCATTCATTTAATTATTTACATGGTACCTTTAACAGAAATTAGAAAAATAAGTACCTTAGTTATCCAAAGTTACATATCAGCAATAGTGTAAAATGCTCCCTCTTTCTATTCTGGGTTCATTCTTATCATTTTCTTTAAGCATCCTATCTTGGGTTTTCCTCCTGTAGAAGCTCTTCTATTTCACAGTTTTTTAGAAAATCGTTAAATGGTTTCCAGATTCCGTCATACATGTCCAAATTATCTTTAAGTAAGTAATTCTCTCCATTGACATACATTGTTCCATATTTTGGGTCCATGCTTTAATTGTGAGATTTATTTTTTTTTCCAATTAAACATTATAGTTTGTTTTGCCTGTAGAATGGCAAAGTCAATTAGCTTATATTCTTTGGTTCTCAGGTTAAGACTTGTCAGGTATATATGTAACAGTGCCATCTTAGGATCTAATCTGACATTCACATCCAGAATATTTGTAATTATGTTAAACACTTCCTTCCAGAACTTACTGATTTTTTCACAGCCCGTGTATAAATTTTCCTTTGGCTGTATTGCATTTAAAACATGTGTCCGGAATGTCACTATTATATTTATTTAATTTAACAGGAGTAATATAAGTCCGCATCAACCAGTTGTATTAAAGCAGCTTTAAATTAGTACTGGTAGTTTGTGTCTGGGCCTCCGCACAAGCTGTGTTCCAACTGTTATCTGGAATATCCTCCTTTAAATCTGCCCTCCATGCATCAAGTTTAGACAATGATGTTTCCCTAGAACCTGATGTAAGCCAGTTATATATTGTTGAAATTAACCCCTTACTATTGTAATTCTTGGTAATAATTTTTTCTAACGGTGTAAGTGCTGGGATTTTGATTATTTGCTTGTGCATAGAAGAAACAAAGTTCCTGATTTGTAAGTATTTAAAGAAATGCTTCTTTGGAATGTTATGTTTTAAAGAAAGTTCTTCAAACGTCATAAAGGTTTCTTCCTCATACAGGTCTGATATTTTGCTTAACCCTTTCTTTGCCCATACCTGGAATCCACCATCCATCTTGCCTGGTTTAAATGAGGCATTACCCCAAGTTGTGGTAAATCTTGATAACGAGTAAGATACATTCATATATTTTCTTACATCGAACCATATTCTAATCATATTGAGTAGTCCAACTTATCCGAATATAGTTATAGATGTGGTGGTAACTGAATAGACTGTAACTCTATGTCCAACCATGCTGGGTTAACGTCATTAGGGAAATAGAACATTATTGTTCTGATTTGTGCTGCTAGATAATACCAGTAAAAGTTTGGGCGTTTTAACCCCCCTGTATCAAATGGGAGATATAACAGTGATAAGCAGACTCTAGGAACTTTCTTATTCCATATACATTTTGTAATAAATTGTGTAATTCTTGCAAACATACCTTTTGGAGGTGCCAAAGGAATATTTTGAAATAAATATAAAAATTTAGGTAATATGTTCATCTTTACTATATTCAATCTTCCTATCAAAGAGATAGGCAAGTGCATCCATCTTTCCACAGACCCAAGTAGACACACTTTCTTATCATCACTGCAGTACTTCTGTTTCTGTTTTTAAAGATGGTTGCAGTATGCAGATGAGTCATCTACCACATATTATTGGTTCAGTGTACATCTTGAGCAATTTTAAATGTTACAGATGAGTGTTCTGATATACAGTATATATAGACATTTTGCAGCCATATAGTTTTGCCGTTGTCTGTTTTGTCCTTATTCATCACTGTTATCATTTTTCTGCCAGTGCAAGGGATATGGTAGGAGGCAGATGCAAATGTTGAGATTTTACTTGAAAAAACAAATGTGAGGTAATAAAAGAGAAGTAAACTGACATGCTAATGTCCTGAAATAAAGGAACTGAAATAAACAAACCAAAGCCAAACTGAGGGGAAAAAGCAAGCAAATCCAGAAACAAACAAAAAAAAAACCAAACAGCAAACAGATAAAACAAAAGGGCAGTAGCAGACACAGATACACAGATGCAGCTCAAACCATACAGATTACATGAAAGACAGAACAAGGAGGCCCCTAGTGGCCTGGAGAGGAACCTACGGACAATTACCCTGTTTACTCTGACAGGACTGACTTACAGAATTTACTCATGTGCAGGTGTCAGGAAACTTAAGTAAGGCTCACTTAGCAAACAAAAAAGTTAATTTTCAAATTATTATTATTATTTTTTTTCCCAAAGTTTGGCTTGTCTACACACCCTTGCAAAAAGATGTTAAAAGGTTTTAACTTTGTTTTTAAGTAGGTTATCCATAGTTAAAACTGAATCAGCTGATTTGAATAGAGCTTGATTTGAAAATTAATCAAGTCATTGAATTCTTAAGATTAAGTATTTTATAGACATATATTATGAAAGAATTTGGGGTTGGTTCTACGTAGATCTGACACTCAAAACTCAAAATAGATCTGACACTCAAATTATGTTTTGCTTTAGTAAAATGATGCTTTATAATCCTTTACATTTTTTGCACACTTCTCTCCTAGGTTTCAGAATGAACGCCTCCTCATGGCCCATGTTCCTGTTAAAAACATTAAGCAGCGCAGAGGTGGCCCCAGCTTCTGCATTTAAAAAGGTAAATAACACCGGCGCTTCTCCAGCACTTTGGACATCATAGTGCTTTTATTGTCCAGGAACCACTAAGCGTTTAAAGATACATTGACATTTAACATCAATATATCAGTGATCAACAAGTAAAGTTGGGACCTAAACCGAGACCAAGACAAAACCAAGACCAGAGTGTGTCGAGACCAAGAAAAGAACAAGACTTTGAAAGGACGAGACCGAGACCAGGGCGAGTCGAGACAGAGACCAGACCAATGCACGTTTTACACCACATGACAACATGCAAAGCCTAAGCAACGTTAAATACATATCTTACATATCTATAATGAGGAAATCGCTTTACTGGAAGCAGTTATCCAAACTAATCACATCATATGTTAAATTTAACAAACCACAGTGGCAGAACACTCCTCAAGACCAAACTCATTGTTTTATTGACTAACAGAGTTGTTATTACGCAGAGACATTCTACGGGTTAGTGCAAATGATAACAAATAATACATTTTTCTATGTTTTTTTTTTCCCTATTGATTACTCTCTTACATTTTAAAATGGAAAAAAAAAAAATTCATCCATGAAAAATGAAGAAAAAAACTGAAGTTTTGGGTAATTTTGAGCCAATTAGGATGGATGAGAACTACAGTCTTGCGCATGATGGCGTTCCATATTACAGCCGCACGAGCTAATGTGAGTGTTTACATTAATTAATGGGAATAATAAATTTTTATGCAATGACTTCAGTTTTTGTGCACGGAATTACTCCGAAATAATTTCATATACAGAGGAATAAATATAATGTCCGGTAAGTTTAAAGTCTTGTGATTTTGACGGTAGGTGTGTGGTTTCTGTAAGTTAAAGGGATTCTGAGTTATTAAAACGCTAATTAATAAATAACGCACAATGCCTGTGTCGGTCTCAATGTGTTTTAATAGTAATATTCTCCAAGTTTTGGTCTCGAAATAAAATCCTGAGTCCTCTTTGTCTGAATCCATGACAAAACTGAGTACAAATATGGCCGATTCTGAGATAAAAGTGAGACTTTTATAAACTGGTCTCGATACCGGTCTCGGGTACCACAACACTATCAACAAGCTCCTAACATCGATTCTAAATGAAAACATCGATCAGACATTATACTATACATAGTGTAACATTGCTGTATATTAAACAGGAGATCTATTTTATGAAAAAAGATGTCTGTTTGAGCTCAGAAAGATAAATGTTCAAATGATATTTTTGTTATTTTGTGATATGAATGATAGTGACTGGGTTAAATCAGCATATGATATTGTCTCATATCAATCTCTTTCTCCTCAACTGAAGCAAATCGAAACTGTATCGATTCAGACTTTCTGATATCAGCAGACATCGAATCGTCATCCACTGAACCAATATAATACTGTATTGTGATGAACCTTCTGATTTACACCACTAGGAGCCTCCCAGGCCATTGCAGAACTATTTCAAACCAGGCATGAAGCTGGAGGCAGTGGATAAGAAGAACCCCTTTCTGATTTGCCCTGCCACTGTAGGAGATGTGCGCAGAGACGAGGTCTTTATTATGTTTGATGGCTGGAGAGGAGCCTTCAACTACTGGTGCAAGTACGACTCCAGGGACATCTTCCCCATCGGGTGGTGCCAACTGACCAACCACAGCTTGCAGCCTCCAGGGAACGGTTGTAAGTACCACTACCACTTTCCACTAGATGGCAGCAGTGCTTTCACATTCAGTTTTAGGATGAAAATAACTTGCTTGTTGGTATTTGCATCTTATGTAAATGATAATTTGATAGATAATCATCAAGCATGATATTAGTTAATGTTTAATCTTCTAACCCAAGCTTTGAAAAATAAACAGTCTTATGTCTTACCTTTTGGTTAAAATCATGAAAGAAGTAATAGAAACACTATAAACCTTTTACCATAGTATCTTTAATGAAATCTTAAAATGTCCACATATTGAAGTGTGGATAAGGAGTGTGAAAATGTCTATTCTGTCAATAATGAGACAGAAATACACGAGTCAACTACTAATATTAATGCCAACCATTATATTAGAAAATAATTTGTCATATATTATCAATAATATACATTAAAATATTTCTGTTCAGTTTTTTCTTCCATTGTGCAAATACTTTACAAAGTGATTGATGATTATTTTATAATCCTTAATAAACCTAATATGTCATAGTAATAATATATCCTAGTGAAAGCTAATCATTTTAAAAAGCGAATTTAATTGATATTCATTACATCTTATTGAGAAAGATAAATGGACCCACTGAACATATGCCTTGTCACTAAATCTTTTAAATAGTCTACATTAGTGACACACTTACCATGCATTCTCTGTTGAGTAGGCCATGTCTTGTTTCTTGTCAGGCTGTAAATCTAGAATGAACTGCTTTATCTGCCCGTTGATCCCGTATTAAATGTTTAACCTGTACTTCCAGACCTGTTATTACAATGAGTGAAATGAAAGTGCAAGCAGAGTAGTGATGAATAGTGGTTGTCACACCACTTGATTATTGTTATAGTTGTTGTGTGGCACAAGATTGTACATACATACACAAATCTACACACATCTCTTCTAAGTGTTTCTGCGATTACAACTCACATGCACGCTCACTTTGCCTGAATATTATACAACCTCAGTATCCTATGAGTCACTTTTGATATTGAATAATATATCAAAATGTTCTATGATGTGATATTTC
>JAVGVS010002874.1:0-10499 GCA_032718565.1 Distichodus sexfasciatus
ACCAAAGCCAAAAACAGAGCAAATGTTCAAAACTGTAGGAAGCCAAAAACATGTGAAAAAATCCAGAGCCAAAACATGAAGACAAATCCAGAAATGAAACACTTAAAAAGTTCCAAAGCCAGAGTTCAGAGCCAAAAAATATGTTGCATAAATTCAGAGCCAAACACATCCAGAGAAATTCTGATCCAAAAACAGAGAGAAAAATAAGAAGTGATGCTCAGTAAACAGGTGAGAAACACTTCACAATGATGCTGCAAACAAACGAGCTGTTTATACTAGAAGAAGTCACTTAGTATTGAGATGAAGGAGATGCAGAACGACCCGAAACGTTCCAGAACAGAGTCTGTGGAGTGGGACGTGGGAGATCCTGACATGGTTAATTCCAGTTGGGTCCTGACAGACGTCTTTATTTACTCACAGGTGGCAGAAATGAGTTTTTGAACACACATTGCTTAATGAAATCATATTTATTTATTTGTGTATCATTTTTGCAGGACCCCAACTCCAACCGCATCGGTCAGTGGTTGAACCAGACCACGGTGGGCGGAATCCTGGATCTCTCGTATCCCATGAACTCCGATGCCACACAGGGCGTCTACACCATCACTGCCTGGGACGACAAGAAGAAATCGATCGTGCGAGACTTTGAAATTAAAGAATATGGTCAGACTAACTGTTGAACCTTTATTCACAACTAAGAAGGTGTAGATGCATCGTGTGCTGGACGCTGGGGCTGGGCAATTAATCGGAAATTACAATCCTGCCCATTATGATAATCACAATTATTTAAAACATTTTGTTCATACTTAAAAAATTATCCTGTTAATACCGCAGTAGTGTCCGATTAAGAATGTACTAGTGTGTGTTGTCACATGGCAGAAAAACAAGACAAAATAACCGTTTATTAATCATAAAGTTCAATTAAGTGTGATATTGTGATATTTGAGTTCATATCGCCCTACTGAACGCCGTCTTTAATTATTTAGTCATTTTAATCAATTAATATGTAATTTCTCTTATTTTCTGTCCCGCAGTGTTGCCAAAGTTCGAAGTGACAGTTCAGATGCCACCTGTCATTACCATTCTGGACACTGAGGTCACGCTGAAAGTTTGTGCAAAGTAAGTTACATCATGCACAACACACATAAAATCCATAAAGACAAAGTTAAACTCTGTAAACGTCAAAAAATTAAGACGCTATGGTAAAGTTAATGATTCAGATTCACCTGCAGACGTTTAAATTGAAGTGAATTTGATAGATTCGTCCTTGTGAACGCAGCACACACTGCACCACATATGTGAGCCCTGTGTTTGACCCATCCATGAAGGAGCAGTGAGCAGCTGTCCTAGGCAGCACCCGGGACAGTATCTTTCTCATGAGTACCTCAGTGGTACCTTTACCAGTCCGGAACTTGAACCGATGACCTTCTGATCACAGGACCAACTCCATGACCCTGTTACACTACCAACTGCTCCAACCTAAATGACCTTTTAACTAAAAATGAAATGAAAACACTATAAAATTAATAATTATAGGATCTCCAGAGATTTGGTTGTGTATCATATAGAAACTCCTGGATATCATTCAAATGAATAATTTTATTAACTAATATTTTATTACAAAGTAGGTTTAATCAATGTGGGGTTTTTAAATATTAATAAAAATGAAATATTTCTGTATTTTATTTGTAGATACACTTACGGGAAGGCGGTCACAGGGTCAGCGAAGGCTGTGGTTTGCCGAAATCGTTTCAAGTACTGGTGGGTTGCTCCCGACACCACACAAGGCCCAGATATCTGCAGGACACATACCATGACGGTTAGTACATTTAGACATATTTCAACAATTAATCTTCCATATCAAAGGAATGAAGAAACAAGAACTTGTTGACGTTTTTGAAGACAGTCTATATATATATACTGTATATATATTTTTATATACATATATACATATATAAATGCTTTATAATTACATTGATTAAATTAAGTTGTTAGATTTACTGATAGATTTCAGTCTTAGCGGCAGGTGATAATTCTAAGAACTTTGCACATTAATATGCCATAACATGTCACATTTCATATTACATTTTTATTTTATACCATTAAAAAGTATTGGAGATTTTTCTTTGTGTCCATTCAAGCATAAAAATACCATATAAATTTAATGTGCTATTTATTTTGTGTTTGAACTTGACCCTAATCATATAAGAAAACACACTGGCCTGCAGTGAACATGTAAAAACTACATATATACTGTATATGTAATAGTAGAAATGAGTGAGAAAGAGTATATTTCTACCTGACATATGTGTATATGTTGAGCAGAGTGTGTTTTCCTAAATCTAAGAGTGATTTATATATTTGCATTTTACATGAACCACAAATTTGAGCGCACATTTACCTGAAGCACATTTCTGCTCTAATTTTTTAGACTGACAAGACGGGCTGTGGCACCAAGGTTGTGAACCTGAGAGAGTTTGCGACTGACCAGTTTCGATACAAAGACACCATCAATGTGGACGCGGAGGTGGAAGAGTTTGGCACCGGTGAGGGTGTACAAATATTCTGGTATTAAGAGGCACTAAGTTTGCTGCAGTTGTTGTTTTTTAATTAGAAACTGAGTGATTATTTGTCATTGTGAACACACCACAGCACAGCACACAGTGCACCACAACCAAATGTGACCTCTACAATTGACCCATCCGCGAAGGAGCAGTGGACAGCTGACATTTTGCAGTTGCAGAACTCTAAATGCCAAGAAGCCCTTTTAAATGTAGAAACTATCCGTGTTGGACATTCTGAAAATAATTCTGAATGGTTATTTTATATAAATGCAGATGGACGCTGATGTTTTCAAATCCTCTGTCTGTCCTGCAGGAGTGGTGCTGAAGGGTTCCGGCAGGCGTACTATCAGTAAAGACATCAGAACCCTTAGCTTTGAGGATACGGCACGTGTTTAAAACCTGCTGTCTTTTATGAAGGAAAAAGGTAAAATTAATAACTAGACGAAATAAATAGAATTCCATTAATAACCTGTACATTTATGCAGCTACAGTACATTGTAGGTGTGGGTAAAACCAGAACACACTTGAGCTGAGATTGAGAATGTATCTATATATTTTAAAATTTTAAATTCATCATATTTTTTTTTGCTTTTCACTACATTCCTCTCATCTATATTGAAATCTTTTATATTACTGATTCCATTCAGAGCCAAATATTAATAAAACAGCATTAAAAGTTAAATTTTTTGCCATCACACATTTCTATCTCATGCCAATAAAGATCCACATGTTAGTCAACATTAAGAAATTCCCTTTAGCTGCTTTCACAGAAACTGGCCCCTTAATCTAGATTGTTATTAATTTATTATGACCTTATCTATCAAATACAGCATGTTTTATGTGTACCACCAATCTTTTCCTTGGTTTCTAGATTAAAGCCTCTAAACTAAACAACGCCTCTCAAAATGAACCAGTTTATCTCACTGTGACATACGGCACCAAATAAAAACAGGACATTGAATCTAGTGGACAACACCAACGGGATGGCTAGCTTCTTAGACACTAAGCCAGGGGCGCAGAAAGAGTCTCCCTAGAGGCTGGTATTAAGTTATAAAATTATACTTAATTTACAATATGTTTTGGGCATGTTCTAGATAATATCTAATGATTTGAGAATGCATGTTCAATATCTTTGTCACGTCAGGGAGTGTCGGCATGACATGAGGCGAGGTCACGGTGCAGGACATTTATTGAAACACAAAGAACAAAACACAGAACAAAAACCAGCACGAGGGCCACAACCAAAACCAAACAATCAAACAGGACATCACAAACATAGGCAAATATAACTGGGCACGAGGGCCACAAACGGATAAGGGCTTACATGTAACAGAGGAACAACACACCGACATCAGAGGGTAATGTGAGGGTGGGACCAACAGAAAACAATGGGAAAGACTGGCTTAAATACTCATATACAAACAAGGGCTGAATCAATGAGACAAAGGGGAAACCAATGGGACAGTGACTGCAAAACAAACGCAAATCAAGGACATAGACTGAGGACAGAAGACAGTACACAATATGGCCGAACAATAGCCACAAAATGGCCGATACAGCAATACAATAAATATGGCCGAACAATACAAACACAAAATGGACGACACAGAACACATACAACACTAAACAGAAAACACACATCACAATGTTCCAAGTCCAGGGGGAGTCATGACAGAACCCCCCCCTCTAAGCGCGCCTCCTGGAGCGCCCCATGTCGGTCCTCGGGAGCCTGTAACGACCAAGGACGCAGACAGGGTCCTGTAGGACCAGGAGCAGACAAGGGCCCCGTGGGCAAGAGGGGCCTAAGGGGAGCATCTCTTGTGGCCGAAGCACGGGGAAACACACTCTGGGCGGCTATTTAACACGGGAAAAACACAGTTCGGGTGGCTGGGGAAACATAGTCTGGGCGGTCAATGGGGAAACACAGTCTGGGCGTCAACACGGGGAAACATGTTCATGGCCGAACCCGGGTCCGTGGTACTGGGTGGCCAGAACGGGGGTCCGTGGCACTGGGCGAAGCCGCAACGGGGTCCGCACCGGGCGGTTGCAAAACGGGGTCCGACGGACGGCGGGTTGCAGAGGGAGCAGGCGGCTACTGACGGCGGGCAGGGGAGCAGGGCGGTTTACTGGACGGCGGGCAGGAGCAGGGCGTGCTTACCGGACGGCGGGCAGAGCAGGGCGTTTACCGACGGCGGCAGAGCAGGGCGTGCTTTACCGGGATTGCCAGCAGGGCGTGTCGTACTGGACGGCCGGCAGGAGCAGGGCGTGCCGACTGGACGGGCGGGCAGGAGTAGGGCGTCGACTGGACGGGCGGTAGGAGCAGGGCGGCCGACTGGACGGCGGGCAGGAGCAGGGCGGCCGACTGGACGGCGGGCAGGAGCAGGGCGGCCGACTGGACTGCCGCAGGAGCAGGGCGGCCGACTGGACTGCCGGCAGGAGCAGGGCGCCGACTGACGGCGGGCAGGAGCAGGGCGGCCGACTGGACGGGCGGGCAGGAGCAGGGCGGGCGACTGGACGGCTGGGGTGCTCTGCCGAGGGGCTCCTGATGCTGGGGAGAGCCGGGCGTCTCCTTGACGTTGGGGCGCTGGGCGCCCTCGGTGTTGGGGAGCGCCGGGCGGTCTCTCGGTGTTGGGGAGCGCTGGGCGGCCGCTTGGTGCTGGGGGAGCGCCGGGCGGTTCCTTGGTGCTGGGGAGCGCCGGGCGGTTCTCTGGTGTTGGGGAGCTGGCGTCGCCGGTGTTGGGGGCGCCGGGCGTCGCCTGGTGCTACTGGGCGGTACGCTTCGGCGGTGGAGCTGCACGGGCTGGGATGTTCTCTATAGCAGGCAGACGGGCCGGGCGGCTCGGGAGCAGGCACGGCCGGGCGGCCTTTCGGGGAGCAGGCACGGGCCGGGCGGCCTTTCGGGGAGCAGGCACGGGCCGGGCGGCCCTTAGAGGAGCAGCAGACAATCTGTGGGCCTGAGGGCGGTAGACACAGTCTCGGTGGCCTTGAGGGCGTGCAGACATAGTCTCGGGTGGGCCTCAGGCAGACATAGCCCTGTGGCCTTGCTTGGGCATGGTTTCATCGCAGACGGGCTCGGTGAGCCTGGCAGACGGGCTGAGGAGCGCCTGCAGGACGGGCTCGAGGAGCGCCTCGGCAGACGGTTTCGAGGAGCGCCTCGCAGACGGGCTCGAGGAGCGCCTCGCAGACGGGCTTGAGGAGCGCCTGGGCAGCGTACTCGGGCGTGAGCGCTTTTCGCAGCGTAGCCCGCGTGAGCGCCGGTCGCAGGGCTCGCGAGCTTCTTCGCCGCAGGGCGGGCGTGAGCGCCTCGCCAGTAGGGCCATGCGGAGCGCTTCGCAACGTACCGGCGGAGCGCTCGCAACGTGGTTCGCGTGAGCGCTTTCGGCAACGTGGTTTCGGCGTGAGCGCCTTCCGGCAACGTGGCCGGGCGTGAGCGCCTCCGCAACAGAGCTCGGCGCGGAGCGTTCTCACCAGCGCGGCTTCCGGGCGTGAGCGCTTTTCAGCAGCATGGTTCGGGCGTGAGCGCCAGTGCATGGCTCGGCGGAGCGTTCTCACCAGCATGGTTTCGGCGTGAGCATCTGGATACGACGCTGGCTCGGGCTGCAGGCCTCCGAGGCTGACGTCACTGGCTGCAGGCCTCCCAGCGGCCTGGCCAGGCCTCGGCAGCGTGGCCTGGGCTGCAGGGCTCGGCAGCGGGTTCGGGCTGCAGGGCCTCCTCGGCAGCGTGGCCTGGTTGCTGGGCCCCCTGCAGCGAAGCCTGGGCTGCAGGCCTCGGCAGCGGGCTTGGGCTGCTGGTCAGACCTGGACTGTCAGGACCGTGTCAGGAAGGCCAGTGCTTGGAATCACAGAGGTAAGTGGGCCTGGGACAGAGCGGGTGAGGGCAACCTGGGCCTGAGAAACCAGGTCAGACACAGAAGGGACAGGTGAGGGAATCTGGGTCAGTGGAGGGCGTGTATAGGTTAAGGAGGGTGTGTGGAAGCCATTGGGTGAAGTGGGCGTGAAAATGTAAGATTGGGCCGAGTGAAAATGTGGGACGATGGCGCACAAAGGGAAGAAACACTGAGGCAAGGTCAGGGGCAAAGGAGCGGAGTCAGGGCGGAGCCAGAGTCAAGTGGAGGAGTCAGGGCGGAGCCAGGAGTCAAGTGGGGAGGAGTCAGGGCGGAGCCAGGAGTCAAGTGGGAGGAGCCAGGGGCGGAGCCAGGAGCTGGCGGGCGGAGCTGGGGGGACGCCCCCTGGAGAGGAAGCCCACCAGGAGGGCCTGAGGAGGAGGAGCCGGGGACGCCTGGTGATGAGACCCCATGATTGAGGGTCTGCAAGCTGAGCTCCTTTCTGGCGCTTTCTCCTTCCTCAGGGTCTAGATTCCAGCGACGGCGGGGGAGGCTCTTCCTGCACGCCAGGGCAGGTATTCCCCAGTTTTGACGGGGAGAAGCTTCATGCGACTCCTGGTAGGTTGGGTCCATCTGTCACGCCGCCAGGGAGTGTCGCATGACATGAGGCGAGGTCACGGTGCAGGACATTTATTGAAACACAAAGAACAAAAACACAGAACAAAAAAACCAGCATGAGGGCCACAACCAAAAACCAAACAATCAAAACAGACACTAAACACAGGTAAAACATAAACTGGCATTTAGGGCTAAACGGATAAGGGCTTACATGTACAATAGAGGAACAACACACACCGACATCAGGAGGGTAATGTGAGGTGGACCAACAGAAAACAATGGAAAGACTGCTTAACACTATACACAAACAAGGGCTGGACCAATGAGACAAAGGGGAACCAATGACAGTGATCACAAAACAACCAATCAAGGACAAACTAGATTAAAGCCTCTAAACTAAACAACGTCCCTCTCCAAAATGAACCAGTTTATCTCACTGTGACATACGGCACCAACAAAAACAGGACATTGAATCTAGTGACAAACACCAACGGGATGGCCAGCTTCTCTTTAGACACCAAGCTGTGGGGCGCAGAAAGAGTCTCCTTAGAGGTTGGTATTAAGTTATAAAATTATACTTAATTTACAATATGTTTTGGGCATGTTCTAGATAATATCTAATGATTTGAGAATGCATGTTCAGTATCTTTATATCTATTTGACAGTACGTTATTGTCCTTGCTGAGCACTAAGGCTGCAACAACTTATTGTTTAGTGAAATAATTTCCAACAAATTTACTAATTGTTTAGTTATTAACATCTTTTTGTGCCTGCGTCAATAGGTAATCAAATGTTGCTGATGCTTCATTTCTGTTAAACAAATTTTAAACAAGCAGCAGGGAAATGATCTCGTCATGGTTAAAAAGATAAGTTAAAATAAATGGCATACAGTTATCTTGTAAAAGCTCAGCTAAACTTGAATTTATGTACCTTTGGAACAAATGTAAATATTACAATTATTTTAATCATTTGGAATATTATATTTAAAAAAAAACCATTTGGACATTGAATCTAATTTCATTTTCTTTCTCATTTCAATTTCAAATTTATTCATATTTTTTTTCTCCAGTCTCCTTGTTCTCTTCATTATTTCACAAATCATAGCTTAAAGTTTTCAGCTCATTGAGGAGACGTTGGCTATTATGCTTCTCGCTCCCGATTTCGTCCACAAGGATGCTGCGGTTAAGGTTGTCATTCCCTTTTTGACCTCAAATGATCGCCACTATTCGGGTTATCGTTCCCTATTTTAGCCACAGGAGATCGCCAACATTAAGATTGTTGTTCCCTATATAGGGCACAAGTTTCTGTCTCCATTTAGGTTGTTTTTCCCTGTTTTCGCTACCAGAGAGCGCCACTATTATGGTTATTGTTCCCCATTTTGGCCACAAGAGGCAGCAACATTAAGGAGAAGCCTGATCTCTTTTCCTTAAACTTGAGTGATTATGTGTCATTGTGAACACACCACAGCACAGCGCACAGTGCACCACAACCAAATGTCACCTCTGCATTTAGCCCATTCGTGAGGGAGCAGCAAGCGCCCAGGGACAGTACCTTGCTCATGAGTACCTCAGTGGCAACTTTACCGGCCTTGGATCGAACCTGCGACCTTCTGATCACGGGGCGAACATCTCCCCCCTTGTACTTGTAACTTGTACGCCCTTTTATCCCTTTCTACACTCCCCAGCACACAGCAGTCAGGTCATTTCTTCAGGAATTGTCCGTCTGGTTGTTAATAAGATTCGTTTTGATTTCTTCTGCACAGGCCAAATATCGCCTGTCTCCGGATGTTTACGACAGTACTGTTCGCACGCCCACCTACCCCAGCGCCTACCTCTGGCTTCAGTCCTTCTACTCCAAAAGTGGGAGTTTCCTGGTGCTCATGCCTGCTGCACAACAGTTACGCTGCGACCGGACCGGTGTCATAATGGCTCAATACATTATACAAGCCAAAGAGCTGAGCCCTCGCCAGCAGTTCATAAACTTCTTCTACATGGTAGAACACTTTATACGCTCTCAAAATGCTGCACCTTCCACAGATACATTACTTATTTAGTGGTTTTGTCTCAAACTCAAGACAAAAAGACAATTATTGTATATGTGTACAGTAGACTTGTAGTCAAGACCGCCTAAACCAAGACCAAGACACTACCATGACCAGAGGGTATCGAGACCAAGACTAAGACCGAGTCAAGACCAAGACAAAGTCGAGGCGAGACCGAGACCGAGACCCCCCCCCAAAAAACTCCCTTAACTTCTGTGTGCTGTTGAGGACTGACATGACGTCTACTGACTGGCCCAAAGTCATCTGACAGAACAGCTAACACCTCCAACAACTGTCTAAAGAATGGGAAATATGTAACTGATTTCACTTATACTTAATTTATAGATGAAATTGTAACAAATTGTATCAAATTGAAGATTCATATATATATATATATATACAATTATAAACTTGAAATTGCATCATGTCCCATTGTAGTAGTACTAGCTAAATTACACTGTATATCAACTTCCCTGAAATGGATTAGGCCTGTTAAGTCAACACAACGTGATATGCAGATGTTATTTAAAAATCAATGATCACATTTATTTAGTCAAACAACACCATTTTAAGTAAAATACTCAAATCAAACAATATAACGACATGCGCACGCGTCACATGAATCAAATTCAAACTACAAATACTACATAGCAATACAAACTGCACATCAAATTGTGCATTAATAAGAATAAGGACAAGTGCTTAAAAGATTCTGACATCTTGCCAATAGCCACTGATAGAGCTAGCTACCTGTACTTAGCATGTAGTTACACTCTTCACCAGAAAATTTGTCTTCAGAGAAGCTTAATAAAAATAATAAATCTATCCCTAAATAATTTATACCGCGCGTGTTTACGCTCCAGGTGCCTGGTGAAGGTTGAGGTAGTCCCGGTGTTCTCTCGAAAAATGCTACCGGAGCACAAATCAATTTCAGAGTCTATGGATTTACACTACCGCATCGAAAAATGCTACTTTATGGTTTCCTTTTTAAATGGTGTATTTCCCATAACAGTATATGTTTCACAGAAATATAATATTTGTGTCATTCGTTTAATTAAAAAGAAAAATATGTGGAGCAAGGTTTCATGCTATTTATCACATTTATGAAAATAAATAAATAAATTAGTGTCCCATATCACATGATGCTACCATTGCAAAATCTCATAATATTATATCAATACTCAAGGTTTGATACCCTATTATATTAGCTTTAATTAAAATATTAAGGGTAGCATAATTCGATAGACTAATGTACCCTATCAAAAAATTCTCCCAGTGCAAAATGTGGGGGGTGAGGGGTGTTGTCTCCGTCAAGGAGACTTAGCAAAATCTGCATTTTGCCGAATGCTTCTTTTTTGAACCTGTGCTGCAAAAAAAACTCTTTGTGTTCTATGAACGCAAACTTTATGACTGAAGAATTGGCTGATATTATTTCTGTAACTTACTGACTAG
>JAVGVS010002875.1:0-10499 GCA_032718565.1 Distichodus sexfasciatus
CAAACTCAAAGTTAGACTAGGACTAGGCTTAATCCTTGACTGGGAAACTAGCCCTGAATGGACCAAAAATCATATCTCGATATTTTTTGGTAAATGGCGATATACAATATATATCTCGATATTATTTTGGGTGAAGTAATAACAAAAACCAATTCTGGGTCAAAGCCACATGTACCAACTGTCACAGGGGCACTTTTATTAAAAACAAACTAAAATATATATTGAATAAAAATGCTTTCTGATTAAAAAATGAAATGTAAATATAACAGATACAGAGCAAAAAGAACGAGTGTGAAAGTGCTTCCTCTTTTACAATAACCTGTACAAACAACAAAACTGACTGAATAAAATTGTTCAACTCCTGGTCAGTGTATCCTGTGCAATTCTCAAATAAGTCAAATACTGAGAAAATAAATAACAAGCTAGGGCCTAAGAAAAAAAAAGTTGGTTGTCAGTTGAGTTCATGGGACGGTAGGGATTTTTTCCCCCCAGTGGCAGCAAGGGATGGGAAATTTATTTTATTTTTTAGTTTCCTTTACAACAGTGATATTATTTCATAACATAGCCTACCTGTATGGCGTCACATCAATGCCAAAACTTGGCTTGTGCAAAAAATTTGTGGGCGTAAATTTCAAAGTTGCAAGCGCATATGTGAAACTCGAGAGCACAAAATGAAGAATCGCGCGCAAAGTAGATTACCGACGAGCGGCTTTTTTTCTCGAGTGAGATTTTTCTGTGCGCGGTTTGAAAGGGGCTGGTTTTGGCAGTTTGGGGACAGACAAGTGGGCAAGGGGAGCCATTGATTGCGTGCTTATTAAACATGTAAGACCTAACTATTAAATTATTATTATAAGGTCGATAAACTATAACTTGCGTTTAACCTAACTGCCGGTGTTCCTCTTCCTCCATCATCTTCGGTAATCTACTTTGCGCGCAAGGCCATTTAACACATCGAGAGGAAAAAAGACTTTCGAGGGAGGAAAAATATAGTTTGCACGCAATATCACAACCACGCACTCGACTATTAATTTTGTGCTCTCGAGTTTCACATCTGCGCTTGCGATTTAGTTTAATTTTACCGCAAAATAAACTATATCGATATTGTGTAATCCTGTATCTCGTATGAAAATATATCGATATATTTTAAAAACTCAATATATCGCCCAGCCCTAGCGCATTCTCTTTTTTAATATTCATTGAGTGGGTCGTCTTTTTACTGATAGCCAAACCACAGTTTACCGTTCCAAACAGATACAAACCGCATACACAACAGCGAAGGGTCTGTATACTTCTTGGTATTTGAAATTTCGTTTCAGAAAATATCATTTAAAAAAGAAAAAGAGACACTCATTTACTTCTCAACTTAAAGAGGCAAAATGAAAAACACAAAACAGTTATTTTTCCCTTTTGTCAAGAACGAGAAAACGCCCTTTATTTATTTTGTCTGAACCGGAGGTTTTTGTAGGTATAGAGTACATATTTAAACCAATCTATTATTCTCTAAAGCCACTTGCCCTAGTGACCTCAAACTGCTTTCAGGACATAAACACTCAAAGAATTCCACAAAAATAAGAAAAAAATAATATTTTTTTATATAAATAAGCCTTGTTATATAAATAAACCAACTTTACCGCAGTCCAGGTTGTTGACCTGCAAAACCTCTGGTTCAGACAAAATAAATAAAGGGTGTTTTCTCATTCTTGTTTCTTGCGTTTTTCTTTTCTGATGTCCGAAAGTAAAAAAAATATTGTTTCGCATTTTTCATTTTTCCTCTTTAAGTTGAGAATTAAATAAGTGTCTCTTTTTCTTTCTTGAATTTTCTGAAACGAAATTTCAAATACCAAAAAGTACACTGACCGCGAAGGGTGCAAACTACGTCATCAATGACTTGGGAAGCTGGCTCAGCCAGCAGCAGCAGCAGCACAGCAATTGTCCCGAAAATCTTTAGACAAGTGTGATGCTATTGTCCTCCACTGAATAGCAGCTCCCCTTTGCCACTTAGCATGCACAGTCGTTCACAAAGACAATCATTGTCGTCACTTACAAAGGCACCGATAACTTTATATTTGTTGTGTTCTGAATACTCGCCAGTAGGTGGCGAGAACATAATATGCACAGTAAATATGTGCAGAAGAAGAGTAAGAATTGGAATTCCCCACAACATCTTAATATATCATACTTTATATCTTTCTTTTACAAGATGGACATGTGTAATGTAATACAAGTAGGCTATGTTATCAAAAAATAACCACTGCTGTAAATAAAAAATAAAATAAATTTCTTATCCCTTGCTGCCACTGGGGGAAAAAAGTTAATGAAAAAAATCCATGACCTCAACTGACAACCAAGAGGAACCAAACCTTTTTTTTTCTTAGGCCCTATGGGACAGACCCGATGTGAAAATTAAATACATTGGGTCAGAGTTTATGGGGCATTTAAAGGCGCACGACATTGCTGAGAAACTGAAGGATTTGCTCTGGGAATGCTGCTCTGGCCACATGTCAAATGCTACGTCGAGATGGTAGAAAGAGGTGAACAGCATTGCAAGAGAAATGAACACTTTCCTCACCACGTATCAAACAGACAAGCTCATGCTGCCATTCCTCTTCCATGGACATGCACAAACTAATTAAAGCTAAGTATTTATCTGGATACTGATAAAACATGGATTGTGTAGGACACCATAGTCTAAGTTCTCAAATAGTGATACATGGGCTCCCTCTAGTGGTGCACCGGTGGAAGTTAATATGCTATATAATATCGCTTTTCTTTAAAAATGTAAGTGGTAGCATTTATTAGAAGACCTCCAAGGTGGCATTTATTGTGACAATGCCACAATTAATACCTTCACTGTACAGAGGGTAGTAGTTTTTTCCAAAGATATGGCCGAGAAGTGTCTAAAGCCACGTTTGTGTGAAGATAATAAAGGCTGAGCAACAGTTCAACATGGAACGTGTATACAGAGATATTTAAATATTTACTGGTCAAACGGGGAAATAAATAAAAATGTGAAATATTTAATCTCAACACCGAGGTAGCATGAATTAATGAGCGTAGGAACAGAGGTCAAGTTTGTATTTATGCATGCGGAGATCTCACAATCTGGAACCAGCTGGGACTTTTTTGACTTGAACTGAATGCTATGAATAATTTAATATTGAACTTATGTTAACTTGTATATTACATTTCCACACATAACTGTACATACACACACTCAAGCTCAATCCGGTCGCCCAGTGGAAAATGGGGTCCCCTTCCGGGTCTCAAGGTTTATTCCTGCTAGAAGGAGTTTTTCCTTACCACTGTCGACTCAGTCTTGCCCGTTATCTCACAATGTCTGTTGCAAAGAGTTAAACAAACAAAATTGAACCGAATTCGTCGAAACCTTGACGCAGGAAGCGCCCAGACTCCCTGTCGACTACGCTAACGTCTGGAGGAGCGTCTCTAGCATTACAGCTTTCTCAGTCAGACAAAGTTATCGCTATTTAAACTATCACTGCTGACGGAGGAACTAAAGCTAAACATTCTGCAAACGCTCCAAAAACCAAGGTCAACCTTAGACGTCTTAGTTATAAATAAATGTTACTTACGTTGTTGCCTTTGCGGGGATTCGCTGGAAGATTGCAGTCAGTTTTAGCGTCTCTCCCTCAGCGACTAGAGAAGACAGTCCGGGCGGCAGGAGCACTACAAACCGGTCCCTCGCGGAGAATATTAAAGTATAATAAGTAGTTAGTCTCCTCTACTCATAAGCTAGTAGTAAAGTGGAAAAAAATGTAAATGTAATTAATGTAATTAAAATATAAAGGGAAAAAAGTTAGGACTGACGGGACTCTCGCGCAAACGCTATCGAAAACAGGAAATGACGCAAAAGCGACGCGCCAATCAGCGGCCTAATCTGCTACACAATACCTTGGCAGGTTAATATTTAAAAGTTTAGTATAAGTTGTACACTTAAATTGCAATTTATTAAAACAGCGATGATATATATTGTTTGGAAAATTTGATATTTAACCAAAGATCTAAATTCTTTATTGGTCACACACCCAAATACAGCATGTAGTGAAATGTACCCAAAATGCTTAATGCTTAAAGACTGTTCACAGCACTGACACAGTATTATAGGTGGATGGATGTACAACCCCTGGCAAAAAATATGGAATCACTACTATTGGAGGATGTTCAGGCAGTTGTTTTACTTTGTAGTCCAAAAAGCAAATCACAGATATGACACAAAACTATTTTACCTAACAGCTGAACATTCTGGCTTTGTAAAACATACCTCAAAAATAAAAAAAGACATTGTTGGAATTATTGGCACATCTGTTTTCAAATCAAGTAGAGGAAAAAATTATGGAATCACTCAATGTTGAGGAAAAAAATTATGGAATCACCCTTTAATTTGGATTTCTAAAACAAATACTTGCACATGTCTAATTATACAAATTAGTTTGCAGTTAAAAGAGAGTGCTTGCAAACCTTAACGAGCTGTTGCACCTGGCTGATTGACAGGAAACATGGCCCCAACAAGAGAACTGTCAGTTGAAACAATGGAAAGGATTATAAAACTCCTTCAAGAAGGTAAATCAACACGGACTGTGGCAAAAGATGTTGGTTGTTCCCAGTCAGCTGTGTCTAAAATTTGGAGCAAGTACAAACAAAATGGGAGGTTGTAAAAGGGAAACATACAGGTAGACCAAGGAAGACATCAAAACGTAGGACAGAAAACTCAAAGCAATATGCCTTGAAAATAGAAAATGCACAACAAAAGAAAAGAACGACAAATGGGCAAAAACAGGAGTCAATGTTTGTGACTGAACTGTAAGACATCGGCTGAGGGAAATGGGATTTAGGTACAGGAAAGCCAAACGTAAACCATCATTAACACCTAAACAGAAGAAAACAAGGTTACAGTGGGCTAATGAGAAACAGTCGGGACTATGGATGATTGGATGAAAGTGGTATTCAGTGATGAATCCCGAATCTGGATTGGCCAAGGAGATGATGCTGGAATGTTTGTTTGGTGCCATCCCAATGAAACATATAAAGACGACTGCCTGAAGAAAATGAGCAAATTTCCTCAGTCATTGATAATATGGGGTTGCATGTCAGGTAAAGGACCAGGGCAATTGGCAGTCATTACCTCTACAGTAAATGCACAGGTATACATTGAAATTTTAGACACCTTTCTCATTCCATCAATCGAAAGTAGGTTTGGTGATGAAGTCATTTTTCAGGATGATAATGCGTCTTGCCACCGAGCAAAGAGTGTTAAAACTTTTCTTCAAGAAAGGCATATCAACTCAATGACATGGCCAGCAAACATTCCGGATCTCAGTCCAATTGAGAATTTATGGTGGAAATCGAAAAAAATGGTTCATGACATGGCTCCATCCTGTAAAGCTGATCTGTCAACTGCTATACGAGAATGTTGGAACCTGACTGGTGAAGACTATTGTTTTTCATTAGTGAAGTCCATGCCTCAAAGAATTTAAGCTGTCATAAAGGCCAGAGGAGGTGCAACAACGTACTAGAACTAATTGTGTTCTTTTTTTTGTTCTTGATTCCATCATTTTTTCCTCAACATTGAGTGATTCCATATTTTTTTCCTGTACTTGATCTGAAAAAATATGTGCCATTAATTGCAAGAATGTAAATTTTTTTTTGAGAGGTATGTTTTGCAAAGCCAGAATGTTCAGTTGTTATGTAAGAAGTTGTGTGTAATGTCTGTGATTTGTTTTTTGGGCTACAAAGTAAAACAACTGCCTGAACATCCTCCAAGAGTAGTGATTCCATATTTTTTGCCAGGGGTTGTATATATGGGGTAATGTGTAGTCTCACATTGCACTTACCTCCAAATTTTAAAGCTTGGAAAGAACAAGAAATGCATTAAAACACTTAAAAATGAGCTACAGTCTGAACAGCTTACCTGGTGTAGTGGTCTACATGTTGGATTTGTAAGTAAGGTCATGGGTTCAAGTCCTCTTTTTTATTTGCTGAATGAACAACTAAAAGAGAAAGATCAAAAAACAGAAGTGTGCGTGTGAACCTGTTTGGTGCAATGGATTGCACTGTTTCTTTGTAAGTAAGTGGTCTGGAGTTCAAGTTTGACAGCTTATTTGGTAACTGGGCTCCTAAAAATAGAAATGCTTTAAAACAGCTTATAAACAGAACAACTTGTTTGGTGTAGTGGTCTATGTATATGGTTTGTAGGTGGGGGGTCTGGGTTCAATTCTTCTGTCTTTTTCATGATAAATGAACAACTAAAGCACAAAAGTCAATCCAAAGAGTCATGCAGTGTTGGTGTAATAGGCTGTGTTCTGGGCTTTGTAGTTTAGGGTTCAATTCCAACATTTCATACTTTTAAAGTGTGCCACTAAAACAAGAAATACATTAAAACAATAAAAAAAACAACACCAACCAAGACAGCTTACCTGGTGTAGTCGTCTACATGCTGGCTTTGTAAGCAGGAGGTCTGGGGTTCAATTCAGCCTCTTTTTATTTGGTAAACGAACAACTAAAAGACAAAGATCAAAAAATAGAGGCGTAAGCAGGCACCTGGTTGGTGTAGTGGTCTGCATCAATGTTTTGTAAGTATGTGATCTGGGGTTTGGTTCTTGCTTCTTTTAGTTGGGAACTAAACAACTCAAAGACAAAAATTGAAAAAAGAAGACTATGCACTTAAGACTTGTTGGTGTCACAGCTTTATGAACAGAAGATCCTGGGTTTAAGTCTGACCTTTACTAACGTTTTAAAATCCTAAGTAAAACAGAAAATGCATTAAAACACTGACAAATCAACCCCTATCAGAAAAGCTCACCTGGTGTAGTGGTCTACATAATAGCTTTGTGAGCAAAACATTCCAGGTTCAAATCCCCCTTTTTAGTTGGTGAATAAACAACTAAAAGACAAAGATAAAAAAACAGAAACGTGCATGTGCAGTGGATTGTATCGTTGCTTTGTAAGTAAGTGGTCTGGGGTTCAAGTTTGACATCTTCTTAGTTGGTAAATGGGCAACTAAAAATAAAAATGTGTTATAATACCCTCCAACTGGAATGGCTTATCTGGTGTAGTGGTCTGCATGCTTGCTTTGTAAGTGGAAAGCCCTGGGTTCACATCCTCTTTTTTTTTGGTAATAAACTTTGTAAGTAAGTGGTCAGGGGTTCAGGTTTGACCTATACTTACTTGGTAAATGGGCAACCAAAAATAAAAATGCTTTAAAACAGTCCATAAACAGAACAACTTGTTTGGTGTAGTGGTCTGCATTGTCACGTTGTCAGGGGTTCAAGTTTTGCTTCTTTTAGTTGGGAAATAAACAACTAAAAGACAAAAAATTAAAATGGAAACCAACCACTTCGGCCTGGTTGGTGTAGTGATCTATGTCGTGGCTTTATGAACAAAAGGTCCCAGGTTCAATTCTTACCTTTACTAACTTCTTAAAAGCCAAACTAAAACAAGAAATGCATTAAAACACTTAAAAATCAACTGTCTGCAGAGCAGCTCACCTGGTGTAGTGGTCTACACTTTGGCTTTGTAAGTGAGCGGTTGTGGGTTCAAATCTCTCTTGTTTTATTTAGTAAAGGAACAACTAAAAGACAAAAGCCTATAACACAGCTTGGTAAGAGATAGCCAGTGTGGTGTAGTGGTTCACAGACTGGCTTTGTAAACTGAAGGACCTGGGTTCAATTTTGATCTCTGCTTTTGCAGTAGATGAGCAACTGAAAGCACAAAAGGGTGAAAAACACCACTGCAAGTGTGAGAACCTGTGGCTCAGTGGTAGAGTCATGCCTTTCAGGGTAAGAGGTTGTTGGTTCAAACCCAACCAGGAACTCTACTTCACCAGTTGGTTTGAAGGGCGTACTGCAACACAAAAATAGCATATGAGTGTTTAGCTCAACACAGTTGCCCAAGGGCAGTGTGTCACAGTGAAAGAAGACCGGAGGGTGAATGGCAGGGCAAGAGGGGTGGACTGTCACTCAAAGAGGAGGTGGGAGGGTGTATGGCAGAACAAGAGTGACAAGAGGGGCAGGCTGTCACTCAAAGAGAAAGTTGGAGGGTGTGGGGCAAGAGGGGTGGAATGTCACTCACAGAGAAAGCTGCTGGAGGGTGTATGGCAGAACAAGAGAGTGTTGGCCAACACTCAACAAGAAGGCTGGTGGGTGTGACAAGGAGGAGCACCTCCCCTTTTAAAAGCAGGGTCAAAAAAAAAAAAATCCTAAAATTATTGCCTTCCCCCTAACAGCTGCTACACTACTGTCTTGACCCATGGCCACCCTTTTACCTTTACTACTACTACTACCACCACCACCACCACCACTCCCACTCCTTCCCATGGCACTTTCAGGGAGGCTCCACCCTTTTACAACCACCACCATACATTGAGACACAACCAGATTCGAACCAGGAACCGTCAACATGGAGGGCAAGTGCTTTACTTACTAAGCCACTGCATCTCTCTTGCCAAGCCATTTTGTGGGGGGTTTATCTCAAACTTTGGCTGCAAGGGTAAAGAACAAGTACAGACTATGTTAAAACAAAGCAGGTCTTGAACCTCCAACAAAGGCTTTGTTCACTTTGTTCCATGAGGGGTTCACCCATGAGTTAGTACTAATTCAATACACATTGTAAAAAATCCATCTGGTTCAACTTAAAAACTTATGTTCAACTTGCTTAAGTTCAACCACATCCCACAGTCACCCAAATACTGGGTTTATGATCCTCCTCAAGATCTGAAATAGGAAAAGTGCTGAGTAGCATCAGTGGTGAACCACAACTTCTGTTCATTAAATAAGTTCCAATGCCTATTCTACATGAGTCAAAATTCAAATTTCATAATGAAAACTGCACCACCATGTGGTGAGATTCCAAAACATGCAACATAAAAGCAATTGAAACTACATTAAGTGTGAGAACGCAGTCACAGAAGGCAAAATTGATAGATGTGGAATAAAAGTTAGATGTGTTATCTGGTTTATTGGAAACTAAAAGTATAATGGCCAAATCAACAATTACTTGAAAAGGTAATTAACGGCAAATGTATATTTACACCATTTTACATTTAAGCACTACATTAACACACTGTCCTTTAACATCACACACCATATCTCCATATGTTTTAACCACATACTAATGTCAATGAAAAAGAAAGAATTTAATGTTACAGAAATGCTTTATTTATTGTATAACATTTTACTGACAAATATATTTCATAGTTTTAATTACATCCAGACAGTAAACTTTGCAGCAGTTATATTATCGAAAACTGTATTTACAGATACATTTAGACCAATTCCAAGGCATTATAAATTCAGGACGAACATACTAATATTAAACAATCTCAAGATCAAACTCGATTCTAAACTGAGCTTCTACGCAGCGATTCTTAACTAAAGATGGTCGTCAGACTGAAGAACATTACCGAGATTAAAGTCGCAAATGTACCCTAAAAAACTCATGTCACACTTTTGTGAGAAAGACCTCAGTCGTCAGAGTTTACAGTGTCAAAACGTGTTAAATTTCAGTCATAACAACCCCCACCAAAATTAATAATTTTTCCAAACAGTACTTACGAGAGGCTGCGCTGAACCCTGCTGAAGGCTTAATCTTTAACTTTAGCGCTGCTTCAGGTGTTTAATCACTAAGCCACGCCCCTTTAACCCAACCGCGCTCTAAAGTAAGTACACTTGATTTGTGGAGCAACTTAAAACAGGTAAATGCCTTACAAATGCTAAATAAATTTTATTAAAGCACAAACTAAACGACTTTTTGAAAATCAAACCACACATTGTGCTATGCTTATTTAAAAAAACAAATTGTCTTATTTATACTAGTAAAACAGGTGAGGTTTTTACTTTAGATTTAAACATGGTTTAAATGTTAAACAAGATGATGAGGGGAGAGAGCAATTTACGCATTTAGCTTTTGCTTTTAACTGAGCTCGGACTTATTGTGCATTTAGTTTTATATTTTGCTAAATCTGTGTGTATGTTATTCATAGGGCATCATCAACTAACCATCCCACTGCAGTTTAGATTTTCAGATACTGGATAATATTAGAGTTAAGATAAATGCAAACTTCCTGAATCATGAGATCTGACTAGTTTAATAAAATCAGACCAGCTCAAAAGGGACGAACCACTTTACAAATACACAAAACATTAACACACTATATTCCTAAATAGCCATTAATTAGACTTTTTAACTACATAGATTAACTACATGGACTCCATATACATGTACTTACAGTCGGTAATGGAGCAACACTATTGCAATGTCTCCAATTCAAAAGCTGTCAGATGTTAAAAAAAAAAAAAGAAGTAACAGTAAGATTTTTATTATCAGTTAAAATTGTAAATAGACGTGCTGCAGACCTCCGGTTGGTTTGTTTGGAGTCTGAATCTGGTGCTGCCATCGCGTGGTCACAAGCAGAATTACAGAACCTCAAGAATTTTTTAATTTTTTTATCTTCAATCTTGTAATGTATTATTATTATTATTATTATT
>JAVGVS010002876.1:0-10498 GCA_032718565.1 Distichodus sexfasciatus
TATATATATTTACATACATACACTCCCCCTCTCTCTTTCACAATATCTATCCATCCATCCATCTATCTATCTTAACGGTTCACATAAATTTAGCTGAATGTAATGTTAATTGTCAACAGTCACATTCAAATGTACAGTAATGTGAATGTTAACAGTGAACATTTGAATGTGACTGTGATCACTTAACATTACATTTGGTTACATTCCTGTCAATAAATAATGTGCCTTTCTGTGAAACGTGTCACACTGGCGTCACATTGAAATACACACCTATTTTCCAGCATATTTTTAAGTTTCATTTTCCCCAAAAGCCGGCCGAAGATACCCAGGAAAGTGACATCAGCACAAACAGTTAATTCAGGTCGAGTTCCAACTATTGCATCCTTGCTTTGACAGTTCTGCTGAAGCCCTACTTTGATCAGAAGTTAAAATTAGTTATTACATTTTTTCTTCATGGTTAAAGGGTTTCCAAGCTTGTATATCCACATTGAACCAGCACGTAGACAGGACACAGGCTGGAAAAATGTTTGTGACCATCTTAAATTTAAATGAATTGACAATGAAATAAATGTAAAATTGGCTGCATGTAAAATACATTCTAATGAATTTTATTGAGTAATGTATTTTAGCATTTACAAAATGATTCTCCACCAAATTTCGCCAACTGAAGCCCCATTGAATATAAGTAAATAAATGTATTTAATGTACTTTACAAATGCACAGTTTTCAAAGTTTTTATTTATTTTGATTTGTGAAGATAAATTATTTAAGGGTGTAGAGTTATTAGGATTTATATGAATGAACTTTTTAAACTCTAGTTCTTGAACAATTTAAACTGTAAATCTTAATACGCAAGTTGCTTTCAGTTCAGTTTGATGGAAATTTGTCATACAGTTGAAATGTATAAAGTTTGAAATTCAGTGTATAGACTTCCCAGAAACCAGTGTTTGCGTCCCATGTGATTATGAAGGTTTTATAGGTAGCCCAGAGTTGTGTAAGTGTCTCGGACCCTCTGTGAAGTTTTGTTTTCCTGTGAGTTCAGTGGTCAGTACGCATTAAAACGGAAGCAGCTGCAGACTGGGTTTTAGAGGAATGATGACTAATGCCTGACTCTGCAAAAAAAAGAGGCCATGTTAGAAGACACAAACACTAAGAAAGCACACAAATCTGATCACAAGTTGTAGCGAGTTCTCACACGCCATGTTTCTGTGTTGTGTGTGTGTAGCTGATTGACACATTCTCCACTGAGATCTCAGAGCTGAAGCAGGAGATGGTGCAAACAGTCCGAGAGCCCGACGCCAAGCTCCTTCAAGGGTGAGTTCAAAATGTATTTAAAAAAATATATGTGCAGCTGAGGTTTGCCAGAAGTCTTGACATATGTTAGTTTTGTGAATTTCCGTCTCATTTGGTCTTTTGTCCACTGCGAACAACAGGTTGACCGACGAGGGCGAGTTTTGGAACATGTATTAAAAACTGTGTGTTTATTATAAATGCACAGAATTATTATAAATGTCGCTCTTTTATTGTTTTTACCCTCTGCCTGTTGTAAGACACAACACTGAAGCACTTTGTGCTTCCTCTTTTGTGTTAATGTCTCCCTGTCACCACTAGGAGGGACACATCCTTTATTACTTCACGTCAGTGTTTCCCAGCGCCTCTGCTCTCTGAGCAGATTCTGAATTTAATCAGACAGACAGTTGCATCAGGTGTGCTGCGGTTGGGAAAAGCTGAATCTGTGCCGAGCTTTGAGAAACGCCTACATTGTATGTGATTGTATCAGTTTTAGTCATACATGCATACATACATAGGGGTGTGACAAGAAACTCCACGAGCTCGCGAGATGAGACGATACAGGAGATTTTAACACTTTTAAATAGTATTTCAGTGATGAAACGTGTGACTGGAATATGGCATGTTATTTGACTGAAAGACATAAAAAGTCAACTGCAACTCTTGTATGAGTCCTCATACATCTCTTCACACGATTACTGTGTGTCAACTTCTAACTTCTAACTGAAGTTTAAATAGTCAAATTAAATCATGAGATTCAAGATTCTTTATTTGTCATGTGCAAATTATACAGGTACAACATGCAGTGAAACGTGTCCTGATCCGCACTTTTGACCGTGCAATTTAGGCAAAAATTTAAAAAACAAAACAAAACCAAAAAAATAAAATAGAGATACAAATACAAACTTAAAAATAATGAGATAAAGGGAAATAAAGATAAAAAATAAAATGAACTATTTCTTATATTACAATAAAGCTACATATGTGCAGAAGGCATGGAATATAATTTAATTTAAGACCCAAGTGCCGGATACAGGTGTATCTACATGTTTGTATGAATGAAATATGTATTGAAGTTTAACCTGAGTTTACAAAATTATTCTAAAGACAGATAACAGGTGCAATGAGACATTGTAGCAGACAGAGTAGGAGCATGTAATATTTTGGACAGTGAAATATGGCATACAGTATAAATGATCGTAACAATATGAAGTTTGAGAGAAAGTATGGCATGGCAAATTAAGACTTTTTAGAAAATAAAGGCATGTCCTGGTTTAGAAAACGGATGGCCTGAGGATATAAACGCCTCCTGAGTCTCTCTGTTTTCACCATGATGGTGCGGAACCCTGAAGATGAAATGTGACTCTGCACGGCAAAAGCAGTCGCTTGTCGCAAATTTTCAAAATTGAGTCATTATGTTGTCATGAAAGGGCATAAATCAAGCTTCAAAACGATACCTATATCGAATGAATGGGACAATGTATGACTGAGATATCAACATTCAAAGGAGTCTGGTTTCTCCTGTCACGCCAAGTGAGAAACAGAGAAATCTGCCTTTGAAGTTGACTATCGCCGTAGCACTCACAGACGCTTGGTGCGGTCGCGGCTACGTTTGCATTTACGGTAGCCTACACTGCATTCACAGCCACACGGATAGCCTACCTGCGTTAGGTTAACTGAACTCGGGAGACGAAGATTCCGGAGAAATATCTTCACGCTAGTCAACCAGTGGATTTACCGTAAATATTGAAGTAGAGCGGTCAAAACAGAAACTTTTAACATTCTGCTGGAATTGAATTCCTCACCTCAAGAAAGTCACGTTTTTAGGATGGAAAGGGTAAGTTTTTCAGCGAAATTTATTCACAACAGTACAGTATAGACCTTCCACTGTTTCAAAACACTAAAAACAAAAAATCCAAAATTTTACCCCACGCAACATAAACGCTCGTTTTCTCGGAAACCTCCGTTGCGACAAGCGACTGGTTTTGCCGTGCAGAGTCACAAGTAGTCCATTGCCGGGATAAGACGAGTCCTTTACAATCCTAATTGCCCTGGTCCTACATCTCTTGGCGTAGTAAAATTAACATGTTCATTAAAACATGTCAGAGGCATAATCCCTGCAAAATGAAAAGATTTAGAGAACATTAATAGATACAATTAGACTAGGATCCTGGCTAAAAAAAATCACATAAAATCTTTGAATACCCTACAACTCGTCTTCTTGTTGCTCATTTTGGTGTTGTAAAAATGTGTTTATATGCAGTTGAACCATATTAGCCACCTGATAGGAGACAAACGCAGTATCAAGTGGAGCAAACGTGAAGGCAGACTTGAGTGCGTACAGGTGCCGGATCGTGTACGTGAAAGTTCCACTGTGCACTTTTTGGCACAAAAATAATGCCATACTATGTGAAATATCATCATGTTTTAATCTTGCGAGATCTTGTGACACCAGTGTCCTGCATTTCTCAATCCCTTTGCCAACACACGTCTAGACTCTTTACAGTATGTCTGACAATTATGAATTTTGATTTGCTCAGCTATAGCAGGGGAGTGTAAAATGCACACATAAACTTAGATTCATTGTTTTTTAAAAATGGCACTGCTTTCTGAGGTTGCTTTTACCCTGAGAGTCTGGCCTGTCTCCAAGATTAACCTGGGAGTGGAGTGAGACGCCACACCTGAGACCACTCAAATTATTATTATTATTACTATTATTATTATTAGTATTATTATTTTGACTGCAGTACAGGTGGCAAAAATGAGAATACAGCCTTTATCCGACTCTAGATTCAGTCAGTAAACCAGTTAGGGTGTGACGACACAGGGCTCGAGAACATAAAAGAACATTTTTCATCTTCTTATGTCTGCTGATCCCATAAGGTGAAGTGTTTTATCTTGTGCACTAAAACTGTTTATCTTGTGCCCACAAGATATGTATCTGGTCTTTATCTTTTCGTTCAAGCCTGCACTTCTAAACCACAGGGTGCATTTGCATTTGTTGATATTGTAAGTTTGAAATATGGCACGCAAGATAATTTTCTCTGCACAGCTGGTATAAACTTTATTAATGAATAATAAGAGAAATTATACTATTCATTTATCTATTTGTCTAATTCTTGAATTTTCAGGAGCAAATTTTATTATTATATTGTGGGAATAGGTTATTATCTTTTGCACGTAATCTCATAATCTCATTCCAACAAAATAATGTGTGCATACAAGATAAATAACTTGGCATACAAGATGAACAAAGTCCCTTTATGGAATTTTAAGGCCTCCATGGTCTTCTTATTTTGCCAAGGAAAAACACTGCACTAGCAACCGTCTGATGCCTTCCTCGAAATATAACGCAGGACTCTTTTCATTCCCGTCTGTGCAGTCTGGAGGGCGAGGTGAGCGGCTTGTTCCTGCAGTCGTCAGTGTGCAGCGGAGCGGCAGGCGTCCGCGACTCAGGTTACGACTCTCTGCGCCGGCGCATGAGTGTGTTGGACCGACTGACCCGAACACACTCTGTCTGGCTGCTGCTGTCGCTAAGTGGCGAAGACGCAAAATGCATCCTGCAGTCGCAGCCGCCGGGGGTGAGTACGGCTCCTGCGCAGACGCTGCTGCATGCCTCATCATGATGACAGAGCAGAATGTGCACAATAAGAATTGCTAAATGCCAACTCTCCACTTTCCATGGTCTTTTTATTTAAAAATAGCTTGTTGAGTAAGGTTTATTTTAAGGGCTGCTGATGTGGTAGAGAATGTTAGGGATTTTTAAACAGTAGCTTTTCAAGCTGCAGGGTAAATGTGATTAAAGGTGGCTAAGCTACAGCCAAGCTACTAATTTTATATAGTAGTTGGCGACACTACAAGCTACAGAGGGAGAAGAAGCTTGCTACAATGAAGCATTGCATTGAGTAGTGCTACAATATTTGTACTGTAGTATACTCAACGCAGGTGATCCATTATGTGAAACGTAATATAAAAAGCTATATTTAACAGTCTAATGTGAAATTACAAGAAGGTTTCAAAGATGTTTTGGAGATATAGAGCATTTGGGATAAAAAGCATAGGTTATGTCATTTCACCATTTTCAGAGTCATGCATTTGAATAATAATGACCATGAATTCTTGCTTCCGCCTTCATCATGGCTGAATAGTGCACTGTAATGCAATGCACCGTCAGAAACTCCAGGTAATTGACAGCTGTCTTTGTAAAGAGACAAAAAAATAATAACGTCCCTCTTTAACAGTGTAGTGTTGCGGCCTCGCTACAGCAGTCTGTTGCATTTAATTCTACAAAAGTTTCAAAACTAACCTTGGCACTGATAAACTACTGAAAAACGCAGTCAAGTTAGTAGCGCTACTACTTTTGTAGTTAAGCTACTCTCCAAAACTGCTTTCCATTCTCTGTAAAGATTGTGGCTGTTGAGCACGTCTTATTTTAAGGACTGCTGATGCCGTACATCATCATAATCCCTGGACGTCATCTGTCCTGTTGACTCTGTGCTTTGTGCAACCTGACCTCAGCGATATTTGAAAGGCTGCTGTGGTGCGTCTGCAGATGTTAGATCTGAGTGTTCTGACTGCATTTTTCTTTAATCTTGCCCTGTGCCACGGACATAGACAATGAACAGGGAAATAACCTTTTCCTGGAGTAAATAGGGCCGGGTGATATGACTTCAAATCAGTATCATGATTTATTGGACTATTTACTAGGGGTGGAAATCACAGGTTTTATCAGGATACAATATTAAATCCATTAAATGCACAACAGTACGATTTCTGCCAATATCACAAAGTTTGATAAAATATGATTCCGATTCGATACGACTCAGGCCTCGCTATACGACGATATGCAGATTCCCTTCATATCAAATCCCCAAAAGCAGCTAAAAGATTACTTTTCATATTACATTCCTATTTGTACACCTTACAACAGAATAGCGTGTGACCCTTTACTCATATTTAAAGTTTCAGACTAAATACAGTAATAGTAACCGAAGTTGTATAGTCCTTGGATTTTAAATGAAGAAATTCTGGATGTTAGAACAAAACACAGTTGCAATATAGGCTCCCTGTCTACACAAGCTATATATATTTATTTATTTAAAATAATCATGTTTTCTCAAGACCTCAAATGTGACTCTGCACGGCAAAACCGGACGCTTGTCGCAAATTTTCAAAATTGAGTTATTATGTTTTCATGAAAGGGCATAAATCAAAACGATACCCATATCAAATGAATCGATCGACATATGACTGAGATATCAACATTTAAGGAGTCGGGTTTCTCCTGTCACGCCAAGTGAGAAACGGAGAAATCTGCCTTTGAAGTTGACTATCGACGTAGCACTCACAGACGCTTGGTGCGGTCGCGGCTACGTTTGCATTTACGGTAGCCTACGCTGCATTCACAGCCACACGGATAGCCTACCTGCGTTAGATTAACTGAACTCGGGAGACGAGGATGGATTCCAGAGAAATATCTTCACGCTAGTCAAAACAGAAACTTTTAACATTCTGCTGGAATTGAATTCTTCACCTCAAGAAAGTGACATTTTTAGGATGGAAAGGGTAAGTTTTTCAGCGAAATTTATTGACAACAGTACAGTATAGACCTTCCACTGTTTCAAAACACTAAAAACAAAAAATCCAAACTTTTACCCCACGCAACATAAACGCTCGTTTTTCTCGGAAACCTCCCTTGCGACAAGTGACTGGTTTTGCCGTGGAGGGTCACAAATGTGAAAGTGAGTAATTATTTGTCATTGTGAACACACCACAGCACAACACACAGTGCACCACAACAAAATGCGACCTCTGCATTTAACCCATCCGTGAAGGAGCAGCGGGCAGCTAAGAAGCGCCCGGGGAGCAGTGCTTGGGGACGGTACCTTGCTCATGAGTACCTCAGGGATAACTTTACCGGCCCTGGATTCAAACCTGCGACCTTCTGATCACGGGGTGAACACCCTACCGTTACGCCACCAACTGCCCCGATGAGCAGCACTAACACTCGTCACAGTTTTGTTTTTTGCAACCTGTCTGTTGAGCTGCTTTTCTCCAAAATCCTAAAGGTTCTGAGACCTGATTTATTCCCCAGAAGAGACACAATCTCTCACTCACTTTTTTTCGCTGCCTCTCATATTTCGTTTGCTCAAGTGTGGAAATCATAGTATGTTTATTAAGGGAACAGTAGTGAACACACACTGAGTAAAGTATTAACTGAAGTATTAAGAGAATTTCAGTAATAACCGGCACAGGCTATCTGTTTTGATTCATTGTCAATCAATTAAAAATACCTGAAATGCTAGATCTGTGTTGTTCTAACTGTTTTTTTTGTAAATGTGTGTTGATTATGCAGACCTTTTTGGTGAGGCGATCATCTAAGCTCCAGAAGAAGGTGATTTCCCTGCGTATGGACGTAGACAATGCCCCGGTAGCCGTGAGGGACTTCCCAGTTAAAGAGAGCCAATACAGTAAGTTTTGCCATGAATGTCTCTTTTCTCTTTTCACTTCCTTCTGCTTGGCACGCTTTTTGAAACGGGGTCTGTTTCACCTCTGCATTTCCCAGCTCTCTTCATTCTCTTTGGATCCCGCGTTCCGAGCCGAGTCAAGACTACAATGACAACAAGTGTTTGAGCTAAATTTGGCTCTTGTGGCTTTATGCCCTGCTCTCAGTCTGGCTTTTTTAGTTGCTGATTCATCTTTTGTAAGCCAGCCCTGAATTTGAAAAAACACAGTTTGGTGGCTGATTATCTCTGGTAGTAATTCTCAGAGCGAGCACTTATCAAAAATCTTTTTATTATTAAGAATAATTGTGTATTTAAGATCATCAGTTTTATTAAAATAGCATTTAAAAATACCCAGAGAGAACAAAATAATCCCAAACCACCACAATAGATCAGCACCACCGTTTATTAACAGAACAAATATATTTGCATTTCCGTTTTCTGACACTAAGACACTTTATATAGTTTTTCAAGAACATAATTTTGCCAAAGATAATACTGAGTCTACATTTACATTTACAGCATTTAGCATTTAGCAGATGCTCTTATCCAGAGTGACTTACAACAGTGCTTTGTAGTCCACGACTGTTCTTTGATCTGTAAGCTATGTTTAAAATCAACAACTGTGGTTAAACCAAAACCAAGTCTAAATCCAGGTACATGTTCCTTCCCTTTAACAGAAAGGATGTTTGATCTCACATCCTTCCTCTTAAAAAGATAGACGTACTGTTTTATCTGGGGCTTCCCAGAAAAAAGCAAAAAGCCAGTAGCTGTGCGCCGTAAGTAAAATAACGTGTAAATTAACACAAAAATGGCAGAAAAAGGTGGTGGACTGAAACCGCCACTGAGCTCAGGTGAAGGTCAGTGTTGGGGAGTAATGGAATACATTACATATTCAGGTTACAAGTTATGGGTAACTGTGTTCCGTTACAGCTACAGTTTAAATAGACAGTAATCTTAATGCGGTTACGTTGTTAAAAATAATGGATTACATGACAAGATTGACAAGATTTTTCTGTTTCACATGTTTATCCTCTCGACAGACGAAGATTCTAATGTAAATGTCCATTTAACGTAAGTTGCCGCAGTCACACAATGGAGGAGTCAGAACTGGGGCCAGCACGACAGAACCAGGGCAGAAACACACTACCATCTTGGAAATGCGCTCCATGACCAGAAGGTCGCAGGTTTGAATCCAGGGCCGGTAAAGTTATCACCGAGGTACTCATGAGCAAGGTACCGTCCCCAAGCACTGCTCCCCGGGCGCTTGTTAGCTGCCCACTGCTCCTTCACAGATGGGTTAGATGCAGAGGTCACATTTGGTTGTGGTGCACTGTGTGCTGTGCTGTGTTGTGTTGTGTTCACAATGACAAATACTCACTCACTCACTTCACATGTGAGTAGAAAGAGGGCGGAATATGAAGGGTGTGATTGCCACATTCATACAGTTGTAAAGAGCAAGACAGTGTGGAAGTAATACGTTACTCACATTGAGTAAGCTAACGGAATATGTTACAGATTACATTTTTATTCTGTAATGAATACATTTTAAAAGTAACATTCCCAACACTAGTGAAGATAATTCTGACGTCTGGGTCATATCCGCTTAATCCTGTTCAAAATAGCAGTCTGATAAACACCAGCACGCTTAACTATTTAGATTAAGACTGAGTAATTATTTGACATTGTGAACACAGCACAGAACAGCACACCACAGCAGAATGTGACCTCTGCATTTGACCCATCCGTGAAGGAGCAGTGGGCAGCTATTTTTGGCAGCTCCCGGGGAGCAGTGCTTGGGGGCAGTGCCCAACTCATGAGTCCCTCAGTGGTACCTTTAGCGGTCTGGTGCTTGAACCAGCGACCTTCCGTTCACGGGGCGAACGTCCTAACCGTTACGCTACCAGCACGCACCCTATTTGACTTGGTACACTTTGTAGGGAGGGAAGTGACTTTTTCCTCAAATGTTGTGCACTACACTCGGAATGCTCCACCCTCGCTCGACTCTGCTTTCACGCTCGCTTGAGTTGACGCTGTGTTAGAAATGTCAGAGTTATGCTGTTATTTTTGTGCCAAAAGTCAGAGCAGACAGTGGAACTTTGGCGAGCAAAATGTCTTTACGCGCTCGACTATGCCTTCTTCATTTATAGAGATCGGTAGATATCAAAATCAAAGTAAACTTTGTCATCTCTGCTATATACTGTACAGATATATAGAGAGACGAGACGACGTGGCTCCAGTTTAAACAGTGCAGTAGGAAAAAGGGCACAAAGAACAATTAAGGCACATGGAATAAACAATAATAAATACAGTACAAAAATATACATTTTAAGCTAGACATGGAATATTAAATATAACTTTAAACTAGAACTGGAATTAGAATTAGAAATAGAGGTAGACAGAGAGACAGTTTGGATGCAGTATTACCTACAATGTGGAATTATAAGCATGAAATCATCAGATATCGACATTTGCCCATAATTCTCATATTGTGCGTCCCTAATAATAATAATAATAATAATAATAATAATAATAATAATAATAATAATAATAATGCATTTTATTCAAGGGAGTCTTCCCACCTACAGTATTGTGCAAAAGTTTGGTGTGAAAAATGCTGTAAACAAAGAATGCTTTCAGAAATATAATAATGATTGCTTATTTTTATCAATTTACAAAATGCAAAGTGAGCGAACAAAAGAAAA
>JAVGVS010002877.1:0-10491 GCA_032718565.1 Distichodus sexfasciatus
TTAGTCACCAAGTATGATGTCCGCATGTTTTTTTTCGGTAACTGCCAAAGAGTAAAAAAACCACTTTGTACAATATATTAATACACTACATTTAAACACATCGAAATCGGTAGTCGTGACGTCACTTTAAAGAAATGAGTTGAGACCAGCTCTGGTTGAGACTAAAGAAGGGGAGAAAAAAAATTACGCGTCCACACAATTTTTATCCGAAAAAGAAAAATGCTGTGTAAAACCTCAGTTACCCTCATATACATAAAAAAAAAATTATTTCACCGTGTTTTTGTACTATTTAATCACAGAAAGTATGACGTCAGAGTCTGACCCCTGTCACGTGACGAGGGAAAAAGGGAGGCTCTTGTGTTTACATCGGTGCGTTGAGCAGCAGCAGCGGCAGCAGCAGCTCGTTCGGGCCGCGCAATCTATAAATGTTTCGCTTTCGTTTCCTTGGAAACTCCGAAGTGCGCCGAGATTCGCGCTCGTGAGCCCTGTGTGTTTTAGCGCACGGTAACCGTAGAGCGAGCGTCGCGTGCGAGACCACTGACCGAGCGAGCGAGCGAGCGAGTTGTTCACCGTAAGCAGCGTCATGGACGAGCTGGCGGTGGAAGTGAGGGGCGCGAGTGGAGCTTTCTACAAGGTCGGTTCAGCCCCCGGTGTTCCCCCGTGATGGTTTATGTGTTTGTTTGTTTGATTACTGTCTAAACGCGTTTGTTTGGGGGGTTTTTTGTGGACGGAAAAGGGTGCGCGAGGCGCGTGGCCGCGCGCGAGCCACCAGGCCCCAATTGCGCGTGTCCGTCAGAGTGGGTTTGATGTCGCCTCAGCCTCGAAGAGAGAGCCTCGTTAGCAACGGCGTTCTGCCCATTTCTCCACCTTACCGTCGTTACGTTTTTATAAAGATGAGATCCCGCGTTAGTTTAACCGACGGGAACGTGGCGTCGGTATTTAAATCTAAGATGGCTCGCTTGCTATCTTTAGCTGTCATTGCCTTAAACATCGCAGCCATTTTTCCCCTCAACATCACGCAGTTCTGAAGCATGGTGTAGCACTAAAGCAGCAAAAATACCACTGGAAACACGACCACCACAAATATGTCGCTCCAAAACGACTAATAGCAAGCTGGAGATTTAGCTGCCGACTTGACCACGACTTTTGGTCGTTTTGAATCGACGACCAACCCTAAATTTTGGACTTAAAAAAAATATATATATATAAAGAATGTTTTGGGGATTTCTGGTATTTTTTCCCTCATAAAACACGTTGTTATACCGATTGGGTCTGGTCCCATTTACGTGCAACATGGCCGTGTCCGAGTGGGACGAGGTCAGCAGGATTGTCACCTGTTCGTGCCTCAAGTTTAGGACTTCACATCTGTGATGATCCTCTTTCCATTTCTGTTTTGTGCTGCTTTAGACCTACGCGATGCATTAGGGTTACATTAAGTTTGTGGGAAAATTGGCATTGCAATGAATATTTTTTTTCTCTGGCATATAATGCAGTATACAAATAATTACAGGATTTATTTGCCTAATGAGTTGCTCTAGTTGGAATGATTGGGAATGGTAGATTCTAGAATGACTGATGTCTTTTGCAGGGACGTGAATCTGCCGATATATTAAAATAAAAGTGAAATGGCTAAAACAAAACTTATTTGGGATGTCAGTCATGCTTTCTTGCATTTTGTCCACCAAACCTCAAATCTGAGTAAATGGTGTTATATCGGACTCACTTCTCTTGTAGATTACAAAATTGGGGACCGGATGAGTTTTCTGTTCGCATCAAATGGCAACAGAGTTGTAGCACAATGTTTTTTATTTAACTTAACTCTAACTAGGCGTTGCACGGCTAATTATATGAAATTGTCAGGCAGCAACCTTTTTGCTGTTTTTCACAGTAGGAAAATTTGCTAATTTCTTATTTTTACACACCACAACGTCATGTACTCAGCGTTAAGGGTTTCTTGATAAAGTTCAAGAAAAGTCTTCAGTGTTATTAATACTATTAATATTTTCTACGCACATAGCAAAAAGCTCCTACGTTTTTTTTTTAATACATCGAGGTATATTTCACAGAAAAAAAAAATTTCCTGTAATGTGTAGCTCTTATTGTCACCTGTTCATGCCACTACTTTATCACTTCACATCTGTGATGATCTCATTTCCAATTCTATTTTTACTGCTCTTACAAACCCACTACTTTCGTTAGGGCTGCATGAAAAATCTAGATTTTTTTTCTTTCAGTGTTTATTTTACAATATAAATACAGGATTTAGTAAATGTCAGTGATTTGATTGTTACATCACAGACTTCTCTTGTAACCATGAGAACTGGGCAACTTTTCCTTGTATGTTAAGCAGCAAAAAAGTTGTGGCATGGCATGACGCGTTTGATTTAATTGATCTTGAGTTGCCAATGCACGTTCTGCGGCGTGACTGTTGCACATGCGCAAGTTGTGATGTCCGTGCTGATGGCTGTCGTATCTTTTGCTACCGCGGACTGCTTAAAGACTTGAACTATGTCATCGTTTTGGAACCACAGTAGATGACATCAGTTTCCTTATACTAAGAAGGCTTTGGATGTTTCTTTACACCAAATGCTTTCGCCAATTCAGTCTCGTCCCGTTTATGTACAGAATGGACGTGTCCATGAAGGATGTTGTCCATTCCTGGACTTGGGCTGCATTTTGTGACACAATTTATCGTGCGTTATCAGCAGCGTCGCGAGCACAGTAGTCACATGACACGACAAATTAAACGTCATACTGTTTTTGGTGCTTTGTGTTCTCATTTTTAGTGACTAATCTGCAAGAGAAGTCTGTCTGATGTGATGTAATTTACTCAGAAGTAAAGATTCCTGGCTAAAGATTTTATTATTTTTTTTGTTTTCTCTGCAGATCCCCTTCAAAAATCATCCCAGTTATTCTGGAATCATTTATTCTTTCCAATTAAACCTTTTCATACTGCAATATATATTGCAGTCTCAATTTTCTCCCTATAGTGTACAGCCCTAATTGTCACCTGTTCATGTCAGATCTTAATGACTTCACATCTGTGACGATCCTGTTTCCAATCCTATTTTTACTCCTCTCTAACCACACTATACATAGACTAATATACTTTTGGCGGTGATGTGTCTGAGGCTGAATTTGCCCCACACGACTTTTACTAATCATAGACCCCGAACCGACTGGCGAGTTCAACGTTTACCGACTGCTCTGTGAAAGTTTTGGTTCTGATTCCGCATCCGGGTAGTTTTCCCAAGCAGACTGTATGCCAAGTCCGGCAGTGAAATTCAGACGTTTGACAAACTACAAAAAACGTTAGTCCTGAGATTAGACCAAAGTATTAGAGCAAGCATCGGTGTTTCATAATTCGGTTCCTTTTTCCGTCCGTCCGGTTCACTTCAGACCTCAGCTTTGAGAAGTTGTGTAGTGTAAACAAGTCCTTAAAGCAACCGTGTGCACGCTTCTGCCGCTCACTGACTTTTCCCTCTCCACAGGCGTTTGTAAAGGACGTGCATGAAAACACGGTCACAGTCACTTTTGAGAACAAGTGAGTATCGTCATATTTTTTGGTTTGGATCCATTTTATGGCTCTTCCTTTTCTAAAACATTTGCAAACCCCAGGGCGAGATTCTGTCTATGACTAGCCAATATTTAGCATTTAATGATGAGTGTCAGTAAATTTTGAAACAAATTATATTTGTAAATAAATATTAATACTTTGTCTGACGTCTGTCTAAAGTCAGAGGTAGGTCTAGAGGAATCATGATTTGTTAGACGTCACAAGTTTATCCTGTCAACGCTGAAGCCTGAAGGCAATGAAAGTTTGTCGTTCTGACGCAGCTAATCGCTGTTAAAAACATTGAGAAGTTCTGTCCGAAGGCATTACCATTCAGTTTTGTGTTTAAGTTTGTTATTCTTTGTTAGTAATAATCAGTATTTATATCGTGCCGTCATCCTGACATGTTTCTTTGGAAATCGTTTCCCCAATTTGATCTCCTCTAAGCTGGCAACCGGAGAGGCAGATTCCCTTTCACGATGTCCGGTTTCCGCCTCCCGTCGGGCTTCAGAAAGAGATCAGCGAGAGCGACGAGGTGGAGGTACGTGACGACCGGAAGCGTCTCGCTGACAAATCGACCGCTTCCAGCGCCGACGATGCCCATAAACACGGCCGAGGGGGAAGGGTGGGCGTTTTTGCCTCTAAGCCGACTCAAAATTTTTTGTTGCGTTTCTGTGCGATCTGTAGGTGTACTCCAGAGCCAACGACAAGGAGCCATGTGGGTGGTGGCCGGCCAAGGTGCGCATGGTGAAAGGAGAGGTGAGGCTCCGGTGGGACGAGTCGTGTGGGAGAATCTTTCGAAATTGATTCTACATTGAGACAGAGTCCATATTCCGTTCAGACTGGTCTCACGAGATATAAAACGGTTAGGCTGGACGATATGACCTCGAATTACGATCAGTGTATCGAACATGGGTAGTATCGATTTATTGTCCAGCCCTGTTTTTACTCTGCAGTTCCTTACAGGTAATCTTTCATGAGGTGTTATTTGACCGATCGCGTCTTCCTCCTTTTCCTAGTTTTACGTCATTGAGTACGCAGCCTGCGACGCCACGCTCAACGAGATCGTCACGTTAGACAGGCTCCGGCCCATCAACCCCAACAAGGCCTCGGCCAAGAACACCTTCCTAAAAATCCGACTGGACGTCCCCGAAGACTTGCGTCATATGTACGTCCTTCTTTTATCTCGTTCCCAAGTTCAAGGTTTTCTCGACGGGATTTGACGCTTTGTGACTGATTCGCTGTTTCTTCGCCCCAGGTGCGCAAAAGACTCGGCCCACAAAGACTTCAAAAAAGCCGTCGGCGCTTTCAACGTCACGTACGACTCCGAGAAAAAGCAGCTGGTCCTTTTGGTACGTTGTAACTTCCTCCGAATGGATTCCGTGTCTTCTGGAATGTGTTTCTTAATTTCGTAATTAAATGAATGCTCTTCCGGGGGTCGGGGGGTCTTTTTCAGTCGGTCAACGAGGTGACGACCAAGCGGGCGAGCATGCTGACGGACATGCACTTCAGAAGCCTTCGCACCAAGCTGGCTCTCATGCAGCGGAACGAAGAGGCCAGTCGGCAGCTGGAGGTATGTCTGCGTTAAAAACCTCAGAATGTTACGCTGGTGTTGTTGAGTAGGTCTGAGGGCCCGTCCACCGGGCGTCCCAATCAGGCGTTTTTCTGGCGTTCGTGGCGTCAGGTGAGCGCAGACTGAATGCTGAAAGCGTCAAATAAACACTAAATGCAACGTTTTCTGGCGAAATTCCAACGAACGCGAAGATAACGCCGCTATTGCGTTTAGTTGACGTTCTGGAGTGGGACTGTGTTCCATGAGTCTAGAGCTGAAACGATTATTCGAATAATTCGATTACAAAAAATGGTCGAGGCAAATTTTCTAGAATCGAAGCTTCGTTTAAGTCATTTTACTCGCTACAGCATGCGCCGCTCTTGTTTCACACAGACGCTTATTAATGACGCACAATATTTTCAGTGGCGCGATCAAAACGAGAATAGATCCCTCTGTACGTGAACTTATTTGTGAGATATTCCGTGCACAAAAACAGAAGTAAATGAGGAAAAACGCATAAATGACATTTTTTGCGATGTAAACACGCGCACTGTGTTTGTGAACGCGCGAGCGCCCGCGTAAGCGCCGTTACTCGCTAAAACGCTCCGTTTCCGTCAAAACGTCCCCTTTATTACAGACAAAACGCATATTTTAGCTGATAAATAACCACAACAACCAGCGTTCCGCTCACAATACAGCCATTTATTGCGATTTTCCCATCTAATTTTTTTCATAGTTCGTTCCGGAACGCGCTGAACCCTTTATTGTGACGCGGCTCCGAGGCGTGCGCGGGGGATTGTGGGAAATGCAGTTCTCTTCCAGAAAGGCCAAAAGCAACACATTTTATTGGCCAAATTGGTTCAAAATGACCCTTGAACTTCATTTTCAATTGAATACAACAACATAAAGCGTCTATGACTAACATCTACTCACACTACAATAAGCCTAATAACAAATGTATTGTTTTTTTTTTTTTTTTAATGTTTCCGATTACTTGATTAATCGATAATCGATAGATTATTCGATTACAAAAATAATCATTTGTTGCAGCCCTACATGAGTCCAAAAGGGTTCTGATACAGGAAGTGCAGGTTAACGCTTTTGTTCCTGATGGTTTTGGCGTCGCAGGATTAGGGACCGTCACAAAATTACAGAACTGGGTTTAAAGGAATAATTATTAAGATGTTCTTTTAATAGTGAGTGAGTGATTATTTGTCATTGTGAACGCAGCACAGCACATAGTGCACCACAGCCAAATGTGACCTCTGTATTTAACCTAGCCGTGAAGGAGCAGTGGGCAGCTAACAAGCGCCCGGGGAGCAGGTGACGGTGCCTTGCTCATGAGTACCTCAGTGGTAACTTTACCAGCCCTGGATTCGAACCTGCGACCTTCTGATCACGGGGCGAACACCCTACCGTTATGCCACCCACTGCCCCATAAAATAATTTAGCATGTACATATGGGTGTGTAATAATTACGTAGTTTTAGTTAGCAACACAGTATTCAAGTCAAGCATAACAGAATGATCTCGGTCATGTGTTCAGACATTTTTTAAAGCATTATTTTCTGTTTTCTGTTTAAAGAAAGACTCGGAGACTGTATCAGATTTGTATCGTATCGGCAGATGTCCAAATTTACCATATCGGTATCGGACATGCGGAAGCGATATCGTGCCATGTCTAATTAAAGTGCATTATAACTAGAGTGTCGTGATTTTTATTGTAAGTAAACGATAAGTCTAAGGAATATTTCGTCCCCTAGGTGCTCTGAAGAGCGTAGGGGGCGTTCCTAAGAGCGGGACGCCAGTCGGCGGGGCGGCGCGTCTATATTTAACGGCCGTAAAGGGGTATTACTTTTCCTCGTACGCGAGAGCACACAGCTGTTGCATTCCAGGCCTCGGCGCAAAGCCCTGCCCCGGCTCGCGTGAGCCTCGGGCCCAGTCTGGCTCTGTTGTCGGCGAACGGGTCGGTGTCGGAACAGTTGTGGACGTGACTTCGTTTTACACACCAAAATCTTATTTATAATAAGAGTTGGGCGATTTGAAGAGCATTTCTTATCCAAAATCCAACATCACTGTATCGCACATGTTGTTTACATTGATTATATATAACGACCATCCCTTCTCCCCGCGTCCTCTCCAGAGCTCCCGGCAGTTGGCGTCCAGGTTCCACGAGCAGTTTGTGGTGCGTGACGACCTGATGGGTTTAGCCATCGGCACACACGGAGCCAACATCCAGCAAGCTCGCAAGGTCCCGGGGGTCACCAACATAGACCTGGATGAGGAAACCTGCACCTTTCATATCTACGGAGAGGTAGGACGGGTGATTTGGGTGTCGGCGACGGGTCTAACGGGGTTACGCGGCGTGACCCGGGTTGTAAAATATCAGCGTTCAACAAGATTGATTTAGTCTTTTTAAGGTCCTGAGATCTTCTTCCACCGAGTTCTAATCTTGGAGACGTGTCTGTGTATTTATCGTAACTTACCAGCGCCAGCGTTGCAAATTCCACGAGTAACAGCAAAAAAAAAAAAAAAGTGCATTGTATTTTCCAAGTAGCGTCATCAGATTGCACTGTGTTAAGCCGAAATTGGCGTCACATCCACCTGGTCTGAGAGTCAGCACCGTGAAGACCGTGACTAACGTGGGTTCCGATTTCAGGACCAGGAGGCAGTGCGGAAAGCCCGGAGCTACCTGGAGTTTTCCGAAGACATTATCAAAGTGCCAAGAAATTTAGTAGGTAAGGAGGGGTGCTGAAAAGCGTCGGCGTCAGCTGGTTTGCGGACATGGCCTTTGGGCGTAAGTGACCCTGCTTTGAGTAGTCTAGAACAGCGCTTCCCAACCCCGGTCCTCGCAGAACGCTGCGCTGCGCGGATTCGGTATTCCCTGCACCGCCGCACGCCGATCCTGCATCGCTCGTGAGCTAATCTGTAGCATCAGCTGTGCTGTGGGTCGGGAAATTCAAATCTGTGCGGAGCAGCGTTACGCAAGGACTGGGATTGGGAAACGCTGATTTAGAAGGACAGTCTGTCTTTACGGTAAAATGATTTATGCCACATATTCAAGGTGCTTTATACTGTGACTGAAATATTAGTCAAGGAGGTGGGTCTGGGTGGCCTCCACGATGCTGGTAAAAGTGCTTAAGATTTTTAGGAAAGCGATGATTCAGCCGTGACTGATACTAAAGAAATAAATGTGCTTCAAGTGGGATTTGTGGGAAGAGATTTTCTGATTCAGCTTTTGTCTTCAGCACTCACCTCCTTTTCTTGTCGCTCTTACAACTAGGAAAAGTCATCGGAAAGAGCGGGAAACTGATCCAGGAGGTTGTGGATAAATCGGGCGTTGTCCGAGTAAGAGTGGAACCAGAAAATGACAAGAAAACGTCTCCGTTAGACGAGGTCAGTGCTGCTTTTATAAGCATGGATTAACGTAAGCTATGTAGTGTGTAAGTGTACATACATATGTGACCCTCCACGTCGCTTGTCGCAACGGAGGTTTCCGAGAAAAACGAGCGTTTATGTTGCGTGGGGTAAAATTTAGGGTTTTTTTGTTTTTAGTGTTTTGAAACAGTGGAAGGTCTATACTGTACTGTTGGGAATAAATTTCGCTGCAAAACTTCCCCTTTCCATCCTAAAAACGTGACTTTCTTGAGGTGAGGAATTCAATTCCAGCAGAATGTTAAAAGTTTCTGTTTTGACCGCTCTGCTTCAATATTTACGGTAAATCCACTGGTTGACTAGCGTCAAGATATTTTTCCGGAATCCATCTTCGTCTCCCGAGTTCAGTTAACCTAACACAGGTAGGCTATCCGTGTGGCTGTGAATGCAGCGTAGGCTACCGTAAATGCAAACGTAGCCGCGACCGCACCAAGCGTCTGTGAGTGCTACGCCGATAGTCAACTTCAAAGGCAGATTTCTCCGTTTCTCACTTGGCGTGACAGGAGAAACCCGACTCCTTTGAATGTTGATATCTCAGTCATATTTCGTCCGATTCATTCGATATAGGTGTCGTTTTGCAGCTTGATTTATGCCCTTTCATGAAAACATAATAACTCAATTTTGAATATTTGCGACAAGCGACTGGTTTTGCCGTGGAGGGTCACATATATGTACTGACTAAAGGCCCTGTCGATTCCTCCTCCTGGCTAAAGGGCATGGTGCCGTTCGTCTTTGTTGGGACAAAAGAGAGCATTTCCAACGCTCGCATCCTACTCGACTATCATCTCAACTACCTAAAGGTGAGTCCAATAGTGAGGACATGAAATAAAAAATGTTTAAAGACGTATTTGTGTATTAACAAAGTCATATCCTGCACGTTTTTTGATTTTATAATCTCAAAATGTCATATACTAAATATAACTATGCAACTAATTTCAGAATGTCAGAAACGCTGTGTAAACTGCCCAAGTGGGTTTTAAGAACGGCCGGAGAATGAGTCAACACTGACTTTTTTGTTTGTTTGTTTACCTGGTTGTGCAGGAGGTGGACCAGTTGCGTATGGAGAGGCTGCAGATCGACGAGCAGCTGAGGCAGATCGGAGGAGGACCGAGAGCGCCCCCTGGCAGGCCGGAGAAGGACAAACCCTTCAGTGCTGACAATGGCATGGGACCATCCCGGGGAGGCAAACCCTTCGGCCGCGGGGGTCGAGGAAGACGAGGCCCTGCCTTCGCCTCAGGTAAAGGGAGTCTTTTCCCTTACTCGGATTTTCTGAAATGTGTATTAAAAAGTTTATACAGTACTTTGCTGAAGTATCGAACTGCCGACCCTTAATTATCTTTGCCTTTTAAAATGATCCGTAACGAAGGCACCAACTCGGAAGCTTCCAATGCGTCGGAGACGGAATCTGACCACAGAGACGAGCTGAGCGACTGGTCCCTGGCCCCTACGGACGAGGAATCCATGGGTTACCCGAAACGAGTGCCGGACGGACGCAAGAGGGGGGGAGGAGGAGGACCGCGAGGTCGAGGGAGAGGACGAGGAGGCGGGCCTTATAAGAGTCAGTCACTCCCACGCTTGTTAGAATTTGATGGTGATAAATTATTCATTAATCATAATTGAGGTGCGGTGTTGAAGTAATCATGGTAGTGGTTTGAGGTGATGTGTCCCAGCCCGGTATGAGAGTGCTTGTGTACTACAGCAGTCTGTATAACGTCATTCTGCCTTTTTCTCGTTTTTCTTTCCTCTCTCAGGTGATGACGTGCACTGGAGCGAGTCTCGCACCCGAAACCCCAGAGACTCCAAGCCGAGGCCTCAAGAAGACTCCCTGCAGGTATAAACTCGGAGCCCAAATAAAAGCCTTTCTGTAGATGATAGCAGGTGCCAAAAGTGTGTTGATTTTTTGTAGATGATGAGGTAAATTTGTGACTCCGCACGGCAAAACCAGTCGCTTG
>JAVGVS010002878.1:0-10491 GCA_032718565.1 Distichodus sexfasciatus
AAGTAAAAATTTGACTGTACGACTTTCACTTGTATTGGAGTAACATTTGACTAATGGTATCTGTACTTTCACTTAAGTAATGAAGTTAGCTACTTTGCCCACCTCTGCTGGTACCTCAGGGGTATCTTTACAGGAAGGTGCCCAGTATGACCCGCTGATTATAGGAGCAACTCCCGAAGTGCCTGAAGACACACACCGCCCCAAAATACTTGAACAAACTGCAATAGGTTGTAGAAGTGATGATACTTACTGCTCAAAGAGATGCCTGCCCACTTCTGCATCCACTGCACTCAAGGGGTCGTCCAGGAGGTAAATATCAGCATCCTGATACACAGCCCTGGAAAAACACCCCGACAAACACATTACTATGTGACTTCCAGTATGACAGATCATCACGTTATACAGGAAAACGCGTATGCGAATATGAAATGAGGGGCGAATCATATTTCATTTATGGTTATGTTTTGTCTAAGAGTCACAATAACTGGGCATGTGAGTTGAGAACAGAATCAGACCGACAAGAATTAAGTGCTTCTGTTAGAGCTGGAAGTCTCATCTCCAGCGACTCTGATTTAGTGATGATCACTGTGGGATCTCTGCCGCAAACGTCCAGAATGACGAGCCCGGAGTGGCCAGAGGGAAACTCCCACATGGTAAAAGACCGGGCTTGAAGCATAAAAGCACCTAACAGATTGTGAGAAAGGAGATCTACATCGTGTCTGGAAACCAGGCAGCAGTGCAATATCATTCTAACGGTGAAACGCGGTGGCGGCAGTTCTTGTTGTGAGATTTCATAACAACGGGGGAGAAATGAACAAAGTGTAGCACACATTCTCTCAATATATACTGGGGATGCACGATATGGGAATAATTGGCTGATGCCGATACCTGATACTGTTCCGACAGATTATCAGACCTTAACCCTGGCCCACAGACACTGTTAAAAGTGTCAAAACGAAAACATCATCTTAGAAAGAACTAAATCTCTAATTAAACCCAATCAAATGTGTCTTGGGATACCAAAACTAGCTTTCAGAAGACAAGAAGACGTTATTCGTAGTATAAGAAGTAAGAAGACGTAGATTCTAGTATAACATGGGCCTTTATGCAAACTTTAAGTGGGCCGCGTTGAGTCTTTTACTATGTAGAAGCTTCCATCTAACCTACTAATCTGGGTTTATCCTTCACACTTCAGCAAATACGATTTATACCTGGCCAGATTAACTCGAGCTTTCTGTCCGCCGCTGAGAGTTGCCCCTCTGTCTCCAACCAATGTCAGATCTCCATCAGGCAGCAACTCCAGGTCCTGTAGCACAGGGAAACTACAGGTTTAAGACAGTACATCACAGATACATCACTTACAGGTTTAAGACAGCACATTATTTACTTACAGCAATATGAGAACGTCTTCAGCAGCATTTTAAAGCTAATTAATGTATTCTTACTTCAGAAGACTTCTAGTGAAGTCATTAACTGTTGCAGTTTTTGGCCAAATTTTGGCAACATTCATTTTAAACATACTGAAGAGGTTATATTAGGTTATGTAACTATGACAGTGCTAAATACACTTTAGTAGGGCACTTGGTAGTGTAACGGTTAGGGAGTTGGCTCTGTGATCATAGGGTCGCCGGCAGGGCCGTGCAGAGATGTTTGAAGGGGCGGGTGCTCAAAGTGAAAAAGGGGCACATACAAGCAGGCCAATGTTACATCATGAGTAATAACTGAAAAAGAATCTATACACATAAAACACACACACACACACACACACACACACACATGCACATACAGTGACATTTTATACCTTCTCCAGAATACTGTAAATACTATGGCCACAAGTTTGCACCCTGGTGCTGATCCAGAATCCTTCCCTTATTATTTATTCCTAGTGCTATAATAATAATAAAGCAATAAGAATAAAAAAATAAAGTAATAAATATAAAATAATGTATTTATGGTGATTCAGTTTGCTTGATTATCCACTCTGTGCAAGGCGGAAAGCTTATTAAATGTTTAAACTGTAGTGATACATTAATTTTGCTGCTGTAAAATCAGCATTTTGTCATATTTGAAATATAAAACTAATATAATCTGTTTCTTAATGTATTTTCTTTAAAATACTGTTTTTTTTTAAATATCGTAATTATAATAATCCATAATTATGCGGATATGCATATTAGATGGTTTTTAGTGAAATATAAGCCCTCCAGAAAGGCAGGGAAAAGCCCTGTAACTCACTTTAAAACAAAATGTGTTCCCTAAAAGGGTGGGCAGAGTTACAGACCCATGACACCCTTACCCAGTTAGCTAGTGGCTAATGACCACCACTACTTGTGCACTTAACAGCTCCGCACCGCCCAGTCGGTAAAACTGCGCATGCTCTTTGCGAGCTCGTTCCCGGCTCGTAACCAGCGCGCTCTGCCGTCACGTGTGAGCATTGGTTAATGATTGGTTAATGCTCATCATGTGACTGATGCAAGCCAGATCCTTTTATTTAGCAAAATCGTAATTAACAGTTAAATGTTATTGTTGAGGGGCACAAACAGGACTCCACACACACACACAAAAAAAAAATGCAGGGGCAGGTGCTCAAGCCCCCTCCTCCACTAAAAGTAGTGGACTGAATTAAAAAGCCAGAACAATCCCCTGCCAGTGTTATGAAATCACCGTGCTGGCAGTGAGAGCACGGACATGACTGCCAAGTACCGATCATACCCTCTTAAGAGCACAGGCCCTCAGAACCTTCTCGTATTTCTGCGGCTCCAGCTCTTTCCCGAAGATTATGTTGCTGCGAATTGTCCCCGGATATACCCAGGGCTGCTGGGAGGCGTAAGTGAGATCCCCGTTGACTTTAACTACGCCTTTGTCTGGTGGCAGTTCCCCCAGAACGGTGCTGAGCAAGGAGGACTGTGGAAAACGAATAAAAGATATCAACACCGAGCAGCGAAAACAGTGAAAATGATGGTTACACGTCCAGAAATAAGGTGAGAAATGAGGCCCGACTCACCTTTCCAGACCCGACTGGACCAATCACAGCGAGGAGCTGACCCGGCTTCACCGTGAAGGACACGTTCTTAAGTGTTGGAGCATCCAGACTCTAAATAGGGGAGACGGGCGTCACATGCGGTTATCGAACTGAGATAAAGGCGGGAGTAAATGAGTCAACGAGCCGAAGAGAGCAACTGCCGCACATTCACCTTGTCCCAGTAGCTTATAAGATCTCGGATCTCGACTGATGCTTCTTTCTTGTCATCTTCAGGCAATGGCACACTGCGTTTAACCAGCTCATCGAGTAGCAGGAACGTCTGTAAACCCAGATACCATAAAACAGCAAAATGAGACGGCAATAAAACCACACAAATTTGCTTTAGAGGTTGATTTACTGCTGGCCAGAGCGGCATGTTTTTATTGGTTGTCACTGCCTCCCCTCCCGATGTTCACTTTATGTTGGATCTCTGACCCCGGAAGTCACATCTCAAGGCTGGAATTAACTAGGGCTGCACCGGTCCGATACTTGGATCAGATATCGGTCTGATAACGGCTCAAACAGCCGGATTAGGTGTCGGTGACATTGGGCTGATCTATGCGAAGTGCATGCATGGGAAGTGGCACTGCAGGAAATCCCTGCGTTCCTGATGGTTTTAGCGCCGCAGGATTAGGGGCTGTCACAAAATTACAGAACTGTGTTTAAACGAATAATTTTTGAGATGTTATTTTAATAATAAACAATGTAATATATACATATGGGTGTGTAATTATTACATTGTTAGGGCCCTATGATTTCCGTGATGCGGAAAACGCGGACGGAATCGCGGAATTCAGCAAATAAAATGGAATCGGTTGTAAAACGCGGAATGTCGTATAATTCGCTGATATCGGTGTGTGGGCAAAGCAAAGCAATGGCTTCTAATTGGCTCCTTGTACGTGTTACCTGTTGAGGCGGGGCTCAGCTTTCCACACACACAAACGCACAGACACAGAGGGAGAAAAGTCAACAGTCAGCTATGACAAAGAGGCTCGCTGAAACGCCCAAGTCCTCAAATAAAATTACGGAATTCGACGGCCAGTGCTAAGTTTAGAGCAGAACAATACCCAAATGATTTTTATGAATCGGGAGAACAACCCTTTTGTAAGTTTTGCCAACACACGATAGACTGTACCCGCAAGAACACGTGACGACCACTTACAGTCAAAAACTCACATCAGAGACGTTTCGTTTTGCACAAAAAAATAAATGTTTTTTGTTGTTTAGGGGTACATGTTTTACCAAAGCAGAAAATGTTCTGCTGAACCCCAGCACTTTGTTGAAGTTGAATAACAGTCATTTAATGTGAATTTTTTCTCTATTGCATTGGGGGGTTTTTTCACTCCATAATTAGATACTTTTTAGGTGAATAAATATGATAACGTAAAACATGGAATTCAGAAGAATAAAACAAAATGGATTTCATAGGGCGCTACATTGTTTTAGTTAGGAAACCAGTATTTAAGTCAAAAATTTCCTTAAGCATAACAGAATAATCTCAGTCTCCTCCTCACAGAGAAATACAACTTATTAATTAAAAACTGGTTTCAGATCGGTACTCGGGATTGGCCGATACCCAAAGTATCGGAACGGTGCATTCCTAGTATTAACTGTATTTGTATATTGATAGTAGACATCGCAATTAACATTTTTTCCATAAATGTGGACAGAGACATTTTGGTCAAGCGTTCCTTACGCAAATGAAGCCAACTTCAATTAGCAAAAAGTTCATCTTCATTCGCAAGTTAAATCTCAATCTCTGCTACTCTAAAATGTGGTTAGTAAAGGCAGTGATTTCTGCTCTGATTGCGTCTGCACCAATAAGTGACAAATGCTGTTCACGTTGAACATTCTCATAGAAAAGACAAAACCAGTTTAACAACATGACAACTCTTCCAAGATTCTTGCTCATGCTCAGACCTCATTACAACACTAATTACTAGTGACGCGTGGGTCGACCCGTGACCCGTGCGGCCGGTTTTGGGCAAACATTTTTTAAATATCGTGGGTGCGGGCGGGCGGGTCAACAAGTTACAAAACGCATTTCGTTATCGATCAAAACGTGTTGTAAACGGGGTTCTAATTACTTCTCCTCTCGTTGCCGGCAAGAGCGGTGCTTTGCGTTCCTGCAACCAGCGCATCGAGCGAGCGCGCGTTCAGTTCAGCAGGTCGCGTGCTGGAAGCGCGTCGAAATAGGCTAAACCCCGGCACGGTGGATTCCATCCTCTTTCTCCACAGTGCTTCCAAACAGCTGTCATAAATGCAGTCGGCGTATATTTTTCAATTTTGGAGTTTTCAATTTGTAGGATAAGCTACTAGTTTGGTGAACTATCACGGTTAAGTATGCGCCGCTCTACTTCATTTTAGACAAAATTAAGTTAAGACAAGACCTAAGTTCTACTAAATTCATTCAAATCTGATAGAGTTCTCAGATCTGATGTTACATCAGATGTTACAGTTTTGACAACTAGTGTATTTTGCTTACATGGGTTTTGGGTCATTATCCACGCATATTTTGGGCGGGGCGGTTTGGATCTCCTGACGGGTCAGTTTGGGGCGGGTGTTAAAAAAAGCCGACCCGCGCAACACTACTAATTACAGTCGTTTTCTAACATATATATCAGGGGGTTTCAACCGGTGCTCTGTGGCCTCCAGGTGGTCCACAGCAGCAATGCAGGTGGTCCGTGGCATAAAATCCAGTTTAACTACCGAAATCAGTTTTTAAAAATGATTTGATTTCTTTTTCAAGATGACATTTCTAGACGATTTGGGCAAATCCCGCAAGAGAAACCCCGCAAACGCACATGGTTAGTCTGAACGGTGGTCCCTGGGACAGAACTAGTTGAACACCCCTAATATATAATAAAGAATAATACTGTAGTCTAATATAGTACATATAAAATCTATTTTTATGGTAGCGTTATGCCCGAGTTATGTAATGACCTATGCTGGCTCCTCGCACCGCTGCTGTCTGTGGGCTGATGATAGACTGACCCAGGGAAATGACACCCGCTGTATTCCGACGCAGTCTACCACAACAGCTCAGACGCTTTCTACTCTGTTATTTACCACAGGGGAAAACAGGATGGGTCCACTTAACAGTCCACATCACACCGGTGGGTAATATTTACAAATATTACCCACAGATGTTTGCAGAGAGAAATCCCAATGTTTGGTAAATCTGACTAAAGGTCAGTCAAATATTGTCCTACTAGATTGAACCCTGACCTTTTCCTAAAGAGACTGGTGTAAAGAAAAAATGTTTGAACAGTTACAACATATGGCAAACAGAAAGACGTTTAGCATCTATGCAAAGTAAAGAGGAGCACCTTAATCCTGCGGATGCTTATGGCTGTCTCGGACACCTTCTCGATGGCGGAGGGAAAGAAGAGCGTGACGGTGAGACGGACGGCGCCGTACAACGACACGGCCACAAAAACGCGGCTGGCCGAGATGGTGTTTCCCAAAAGCACGTACATGGTGAACGTCACGAACAGGATGATCTTGCTTGCGGAGAAGAAAGCGGCCATGTTCAAACCCCGCAGGTAGGAGCTGCTCATGATCTTGGATATCTCTTTTCTGCAAGAAAACAAAGCCAACTTTAACACACTATAGCTAACGCAGGCTAAGAAATTAAGTGTTGCGTCGGCCGATGCTTTGATATTTTATGATGCATTTATTGTACAAGGGAAAGGTAGCGGTTGTGTCAGGCACGTCCGAAGTCCGAGGCCCGCACCTTTAGTCTTAAAATGTATGGCGTTCTTTTGTGGCAAAATTCTGAGCACGCAGTGGAACGTTGGCGAGCAAAATCTGTTGTCCATAGTTGCTAAACTTGGTCCGCCTGTGTAAAAAAATATTGAACTAAACTGTGTGTTTGCCTCGCTTAGCAAATGTGAGCTCACACATAGGCTGTGTTCCGAGCCGCTTACTGCCACCCTTAATAGTATGGTAGGTAAGACGCTCTTATAATACTTTTCTATGTGGTAGTATGCGTCTCAGGAAATATCCGGGGTTGTATCTTAACGGCTCTCTACGCACTAGGTAGCACACAAGGAGTGTCACACGCGCCCTATTTGACTTGGTGCACCCCACTGGGCGGGAAATTTTCCTTAAAAGGTTGAGCACTACGCTGGAAACGCTCCGTCCTCGCTCCACTCTGTTCTTACCCTCGCTTGACCTGCAGCCAATGTATTCTCCCAGTTCTTTTTTTAGACTGCAAAGTTTTAGCAAGCCAAGGGACGACAAACCTACTAATATAGCACATTATCATACACAGAGGTTATTAGGGGGCCATGCAGTGGGACACTGCGTGGTACCCTATTGGAATCGTGCTGAATTTTTATTTTTTTTTATTATTTTTCTGCCTCAAAACACGTTTTGGAGAAAAAACTGTAAGACCTACAGCTTTGAAATTTGGCAGGTAGGTCCGGTCCCCCACCCACTACTCAGGCAAAAAAAATTGCTCGAACACACCACGTTGTTGTGCTATAATAAGCTATTTTGCGTTTTTCCCAAAAAAAATTGCATTTTGCCTCATAACTTTTGAATCGTAGCTCCAATTCTCAAAAAATCTTTTACCCTAATATTCCTTGCGTCAAGCCGAATCTTTAGAGACCCTCATATCCATTTCCGCCATTTTCAAACTCTCGCTAATTTGCATAATATGAAAACCATCTTTTACAAACTCGTCCCTGGATTTTTGTCCAATCTGCATGCAACTGGTATCATCTGAGTCGCAAGGCACTCTTCTTTAATTATTATCGAGCACGTTTTTTAATTAGGTCTTCATTTTTCTGTAATATGCAAACAAATGTGGTCGGCCTGGCATAGGACCGCAACACCACACACCGAGTGTCATAGAACGCCGGCTCTGGGTGGGCTACAGCTTTGAAATTTGGCTGTTAGGTCACAAACCCCACCAACTACTCAGGCAAAAAAAAATTGCACCACTCTGCCAGTTGGTGGCGCTATAATAAGCTATTTTCCATTTTGCCTAATAACTTTTCAACCGTAGCTCTGATTCTCAAAAATGTTATATCTTCTTAATCCTTGGGTCATTACAAATGTTTACAGACCCCTCCCATCTATTTCTGGAATATTGGATTTCTCGCAAATTTGCTTAATATGCTAAACCTTTTGTGGAGCAAAAACTGTAAGACCTACAGGTTTGAAATTTGGCTGTTAGGTCACAAACCCCTACCAACTACTCAGGCAAAAAATATTGCACCACTCTGCCAGTTGGTGGCGCTATAATAAGCTATTTTGCATTTTGCCTAATAACTTTTGAACCGTAGCTCTGATTCTCAAAAGTCTTATACCATCTTACTCGTCAAAAACGGATAAGGCTGCAAACTGCATGGCCCCCGTAATCACTGCTTGCAGTTATATTTTAAAGTGAGTGATTATTTGTCATTGTGAACACACCACAACAAAATGTGACCTCTGCATTTAACCCATCCGTGAAGGAGCAGTGGGCAGCTAACAAGCGCCCGGGGAGCAGTGCTTGGAGACGGTACCTTGCTCATGAGTACCTCAGTGGTAACTTTTACCGGCCCTGGATTTAAACCTGCGACCTTCTGATCACGGGGCAAACACCCTACCGTTACACCACCAACTGCCCCAATTCAATGTGATTTACAACATTAGAGCAAAATATTTCAAAATAAAATGTGTGAGTAAAAAGATTAGTTGTAGACTTGTTTTTGTAGTAATGGGACACAGCATATCCGTAGGTTGTACAACTGAATCTAATAAATCACTCATCACCAGATTCTTAACAATCCAACGTCTGCTTTTACGTAAACACCTCACACACTGTTACCTTGCAATTCAAAGGTGCTTTACAGTGCTCACACCATAAAGATAATGATATGCTTACTCGACATGTTCAACGCTGGCAGAATACACACTGCAGTTTAAAAATGCTTCGCTCAGTACAGGGCCAAAGAAAGCGGAGTAGATCAAAGCTTGTGTACTTACTTCCTGACATCGCTGACAAGCCTGGCAAAGGGTTTTTCCCAGGCGTACATTTTAATAATGCGAATCCCGGACACCACCTCGTTCATCGTGCGTATCCTGCTGTCGCTCAGGACTGCCGTTTTACTCCTGAGAAGGAAGGAATCAGAAGAGCCTTAGTTCTGGGATATGTCATGACGTCAGCACAGAAAACAGCAGCAGCTCACAAAAAAAGTAAATAAAAAAAAAAATCACCACCTAAAAAGGAGGCATTAAATAGCCGACTTTGTTAAGATGAAATGCTTTGGTACAATTAGTGAACTATAGACACGACAAAGCTGTGGCGCTCGTATCACGTAAAAATGACTGTCATATTAATCTATTAACTTGCAAGGAATTTCAACGACTTGCAAAGTCCTATGCTGGCTCCTCGCACCGCTGTCTGTGGGCTGATCTTAGACTACCCCGGGGACATGACACCTGCTTTATGTCATATGTTATTGCGGTGTGCAAAGTGCGAGGAATAAACCTTTCACTATACAACTATGTGCAACAAAAATGGAAGCACGAAATGGGATTTTTTTATTTGATTTTTCATGCTTATATCTGCCAAAGGCAGAGTAGAGAGCGAGCGCAGGCAGAGTTAGCCGTGGAAAGAGAAGACAGTTTGATCGCCAAAGTTCCAAATTGTAACGCCACAGTTCTGACATTTCTAGTCAAGTGAGCGCGAAAGCAGTCAAGAAAGCACAGAGAAGTGAGCGTAGTGCACAACATTTTAAGAAAAACTCACTTCGCGCACTATGTGGCGTATCAAGTGAAATAGGGCACTCGATGTGCACTACCTAGTGCGTAGAACGCTGTTAAGCTAAAATACGTCCCCGGCTATCTCCTGAGATGCATACTACCGCATAGAAAAGTATGATAAGAGCGCTTTACCTACTGTACTACGTATTAAGTGCGACGGTACGCGAATGTGAGGCAAATACCCGAATTTTTCACGCGCGCAAGAGTCGAGCGCGCGAATACCATAGAGGTTGCTTGCGAACGTTCCACTGCGTGCTCAGAATTTTGGCACAAAAATAACGCTGTATATTTTAAGCCGCAAGGTGTGTGCTGGACCTCGGACGTGCCTGGCACAAGAAGCGCCTTTCCGTCATGCAATAAATGAGTCATAAAATATCGGCTGAAAATATCAGGCAAATCTAAGCAATTATTAGGGCCCTATTAAATCCGTTTTATTTTTTCCCGAATTCAGTTTTTTCCATTTTTATTCTTCTGAATTCCGTGTTTTAAGTTATAATCTTATTTATTCACCTAAAAAGTGTCTAATTATGAAGTGGATGGGAAAAAAGAACAATGCAATAGGAAAAAAAAATTCAAATTAAATGACTGTTATTCAACTTCAACAAAGTGCTGGGGTTCAGCAGAACATTTTCTGCTTTGGTAAAACCTTTACCTGTAAACAACAAAAAACATTCATTTCTGATGTGAGTTTTTGACTGTAAGTGGTCGTC
>JAVGVS010002879.1:0-10489 GCA_032718565.1 Distichodus sexfasciatus
AGACACAATACAACTTACAAACATAAGACTGACTTAAATAAGGAGGTTGGGGTAACAGGACGAAAAAATAAAACTATATATTATACAATAAGGAACATTAAGTTACGTGTGCAATATAAAGTTACATGTGCAAGTTTTTAACCTGAGATTGCAAAATTGTGCTAAGACAGAACGGGTGCAATGAGATGATTTTTTAAAGTGCCAAGTGCAACTGCAGCATTATACATAGCAGACAGAGTAGAGCATGTGATATTGGACAAAGAAATGTGGCAACCAGTATAAATGATTATCACAGTTGAGGTTTATATAACAGTCAGACAGTATGAGTTATCGTAGCAATATGAGGTATGTAATAGCAGCATGTAATAACATGGACAATTACAGTATAAGTTATCGTAATGATATGAGGTATGTAAATTGTGGATGATCATGAAACCAATTTTGGACCAGAGGAGATCGGTGGAATGATACATTATCCCAGGTGACAATGTATCGCATCTCAATGTGATTTGCAGCACCAACAATATTATTGAGTTGGTCCAGAAATGGCAGAATGAGAGCTGTATTGTGAGGACCTAAGGTGGCATGGTGGTGGAAGACGCTCATGTCCCCCATGTTTCTTGATGACAGGTTACAGTTTTTTTCCAATTGCTAAAGCACAATTTTGACAACAAGGCTCATTTTTTGCAAATCATTCACCACAAAACACCTCACCCAAAGAGCAAAACACCTCACATATCCTGCAAAATGAAGTTCGCAGTAAAACTATATAAAACACTTATCAAACCACACTTTTGCCCCCAAATAGTAAACGTTTCCCTTGCCTAATTTTTTTTTTTTTCTCCAACCAACCAAACACCGCTATGTAAATCCAAAACACGTATCTCTTTAGGGGACTGTCAGAACTGCAATGCTGAGAATTGACACAGAAACATATGTGCAGAAATAAATTGGGTTCAAACAAATCATTTATTTAGCTACACCCTGCAGCAGAAAAACAAACATAAAATCCATATTACTGTACACAATTAAACAAATTCTCAAACCTTTGGAAACAGAATGAGAAAACATGTGCAAGTGAAAACAAAAACTCATGCAGCTGGCCATGTCACCTCAGGTGGCTCTGGCCACAGCACTCATCCATCCCACATGCGATATCTTCCCTTATAGACAGCGAGGAAAGAACGCCGAGTGTTTTTCCATCCCTGGATAGCTCCTATGTCAATTTCCTCACATGCCTCCTCCATTGCTTGTAGAAGCCCCTCATGCACATGGGGTTGACGATCATAGACCTTCCACCGCCATGCTGAAAATAACTCTTCTATGGGGTTCAGAAATGGAGAAATAGGGGGAAGGTAAATCACTGTGAAATGTGGGTTGTTGGCAAACCTATTTTGCAATTATGGCTGCACGATGAAACTCACATTGTCCCACACACTTCACCAGTGTTTGTGCTGGGGTTGCCCTCTCACTGGTCTATGGTTTGCCTGTTGTGGGTGATGTCTCTAATCTGTCCAGAAAATGTCAGGATCAACCCTGTGTTGTATGGACCAAGAATGGCAGGAGGAGAACTCCATGTCCTGTGATGGCAGCACATTAGTGTTTTCTCCATCGCACGCCCAGAAATATTCACAATAGCTCTGTGACCTGTTATGTTTCTTCCCCATCGTGAGTTTTTTATAGTTCTCACATTCTGATTAAGTTGAGTTAACTAATACATCAGGTGCTTGACCAGGTGACGTGTGTGTTAGCCTAATGGGTACATGGGTGTGGTTTTCTGAATGGGTGCGTTTGGAAATGGCTAAAAGTGTCTTGGTGTCAGATTCCTGTGTTTTCTTGTAGGAAAGTGCACTTTTAATGCAAAAAGATGTCAATTTTTAATTGCTTATTGTGTTGAAAGGTGTGATTTGTGTTTCGAGTATTACAAATGTGAGGAGAGATTTTGCTCTCTGAGTGTCAGTGTTTGCAGTTGAGCGTTACATTAGATTTTAGTGTGTTAGCAGTTGGAAAAACTGTAACTCACCTGTTCCTTTTTATCGTGCCTAAACCTGATTGGTGTGTCTATAATTAAGCACCTAAGTGTTTGTACGCCTGGTGGTTGTGTTTAACCAATTGGTTCAAGGTTGTGATTATTTGAAAGTCAGTGGGTTTAGTGATTTGCAAATCACTGTGTGTTGAGTTTTGCAAGAAGTGTAAAGCTGCCAATGTGCTTAGTTTTGTGCAAATCTGGGCCAATGTTTTGCTAACTGAGTGTAAAGTTATGCCAAATGTGGGAGACCTTTTCTTTTAGTGTTTAAGCAATCAGAAAAAACTGTAACACAACAGACTTAGCATGAAACAAGGGATACTTTATTGGAGGCAATGGAACAGGCATGTGATGATATAACTCTGAAGTCTTGTCAAGGCTGGATTCGGCACACCAGAAGGTTTTATCTTCCCTTGCCTGGCAAGAGAAAATATTGCCTGTGATGTGGATGAAGTGCTCTGGCCGGACCCCGCACAAAGACATGATGTTGGAGAATGAACCTCTGTAACTTTGTTCAGTAATGTTCTTTTTATTTAGTTTTTAATTATTATTTTTTTATTATGACGTATAAACCAAGGGTGGTACCACAGTAATAAAGATAAGTACCTGTAAACAGGTGAATAAAACAGAGCGATGACACAGGCTGCTGTTTTCCACTCTTTGTCCAACGTGCGTCTGAGGGCAGAGCAGGGTCCGTCCCCTAAGCTACCCGGAAGTAACGGCTCCACCTGTGTCGCACGCAGTAGTTCCTACTAGGCTATTTTACAACAATTATAGTAATGTATCTAGATATTTAAAGAGAGCAGAAATAAATCTACAGACCTACTCTGCTTTTTTTTGTGTGTGCGCCACACGTAGAAATCCTTTTGACTGCAATATTATTTTGCTAAATGCATTTACAATAAACATTTTGAGTTAACTACTGGATGCTGTGTCCTAAATTATTTTATGTAGTGTCTAACGAATGCTCTGTGGCGAATATATTTTACTCGTTGTGTGTATGATCTGAACACATTGTCAGAGGTGGACAGTAACTAAGTAGATGTACTTGAGTAGAGTTTTTGAGTATCTGTACTTCACTTGATTAGTATTTTATTTGGAAACTTATGACTTCCACTTCACTACATTTTAAAGAAAAATACTGTACTTTTTACTTCACTACATTTCTATCAAGGTTCTCGTTACTCGTTACTTTTAAATCTGTGGATAAAGTGGATATTATTCCTCCTTTACTAAAAATGTGATTGGTTGTCTATCAGTCTATCAGTAATTTACGGTAGGGTAATCAGTAGGGTCACGTCTCGCCTGTAGACTGGAACTATAAAACCAAGTTTAGACAGTTCTGCTGACATTGTTGCTGTTGGTAGAGCTGGATTTTAAGCAGGTTGGAATGTTGATTTGATGTTGTGAGCAGGCTGCATTTACAGCTATTACACTGTCCTCCTGATTAACATACACAGATATGTGTGCACACACTGCCAGAGCTGGGTCAGAACACTACCATGCTGTTTTGTGGGAGTGTGTAGTCTTTTTGTAGTTTTTATTTTGTCAGTTAATTACAAAAAAACCTAATGACCGGTTTTCTTTATCAGTTGGGGTTGTGTTTCGTTCTGTAGCATTCTACCAGTTCCTTATTCTACAGCTTCTACAAGCTAGTCAGAGGCATTAGGTGTTATAAGTGTTGTGGCAATAATGCAACAATACTGTGAAAGAAGATGTACTTAATAAAAACACCGAAGTATTTTTTCAAACAAGTACTTCAGTACTTTAACTTAAGTAAAAATCTGACTGTATGACTTTCACTTGTATTGGAGTAACATTTGACTAGTGGTATCTGTACTTTCACTTAAGTAACGATGTTAGCTACTTTGTCCGCCTCTGCACATTGTTTGGTTTTGAACACAGGATAACTCATTTTGAGGTGATAGTTTGATTTTGATAGAAAAGTCTGGGGTTTTGTGAATGTAGTTTGAGCTTTTGGATTTGTGTTTAGGCTTTTGAGAAAATGTGTGGAAGTTTCAAGAAGTGTGTTTGAAAAACTGTAATATCAATTAAGGCTCAAGCTATTTAATTTAGGACTTGAGTCTGATTTGAGTCAAGTCACCCATGTCTGAATTTATGGTGGCGTAACAGTAGTTTGCCCCGTGATCAGAAGGTTGCAGGTTCAAATACAGGACTGGTAAAGTTACCACTGCAGTACTCATAAGCAAGGTACCGTCCCCAAGCACTGCTCCCCGGGGGGGTGCTGCCCTTGTCCCTAACGGATGGGTCAAATGTAGAGGTCAGATTTTGTCGTGGTGCACTGTGTGCTGTGCTGTGGTTGTGTTCACACAACGACAAATAATCACTCACTTTCACTTGTCAAAAATCACATTATGTCAGCTGTTTTGTTTACTCTAAAGCAAGATGTGAAAATTGTGATTTTTTCTTCACAGAGATGGCAAACGAAGCAAAGCCATGTCCCTGTGACATTGGAGACAAGTTTGATTATGGAAGTCTGGGAACAGAAGTGCAAATTGAGCATCTCAAAGCTTACGTAGTGAAGCCGGCCGCTTCGACAGAAAAGGCCATTATTGTGATACAGGACATTTTTGGATGGCAGCTGCCCAACACAAGATACATGGCTGACATGTTGTCGTCGAATGGATACACGTGAGCGTTCTTTTATAGCTTGTCAATTTAACATGCATATATATATATACAGTATACACACACACACACCACTGGTGTAACATTAGATGTGTCTACCTACTTTATTTTGTTACAGTGCTATTTGCCCAGACTTCTTTCTTGGAAAAGAGCCGTGGGAACCCACTGGTGACTGGTCAAAATTCCCAGAGTGGTTAGAGGATAAAAAACCCACCAACATCAACAAGTAACAGATGGTCTAATGATTTTAACGTTGCATTTCTAGATTTTTGCTGTATACATTCATTACATTAATCCGACTTTGTCTGCATATCCAGGGAGGTGAATGCGGTGTTGAAGTACCTTAAGGAGGAGTGTGGAGCCAAACACATTGGCGTTGTGGGATTTTGTTGGGGAGGAGCAGCGACCCACCACATCGCCCTCCAGTACCCAGAGATCAAGGCTGGAGTTTCCTTTTACGGTGATGTTTTTATTAACCCTTAATGTCTTAAACCACACTGAAAGGAAGGGAAGTGCACTGGCAAGAAAAGATGCTTTTAGTCACTGATAATCAAATTGATTTATAAGTAAAAACTAGAGATAAATTTCCGCAAGGTAATACCGATGTGATTTCCTCAAGTTTCGTTTGACATGAAAGCTAGTCGAGTAGAAAGACTTTGATTAAAAAGAGAATGGACAAAGAACGAGGGATGATAAAAGTAAGAAAAAGACGAGTGCGGGTGGAAACTGATGGTGTGTGTGTCCAGTGAGTTGGTCTGAGGTGGCATAAGAACCGTGTTGACCTTCGTGTGAAAACAGGCTGAGGAAAGCTTTGCAGTCGCGAATCCCATGTATTCTTAATGGGAGAAAACGAATGGGTTCCTATGGAGAAAAATGAACAAGAGAAAAAAGGATGAAAAAGACGAGTGCGGGTCATAACGGTCACAGATATGCCAAGAGGTCCATGGGCCCTCGAATAACGTTGAATTTACAGACATCCCAAGTCTGTAAATTCAACGCATATTGGATGCGGTGTCACGTGACACGGCTCCCCAACGCCCGCAAATTGAATGAAATATCCCGGAAACTAGAGCAAGCAAACAAGAGCCTGCACGCGAGACAGTAGCGTGTGCAGCGCGCACTTCAGAGAAGCGTGCACACGTCGGAGAGAGAGAGCGTGCGTATGTGTGGATCACTGCGTGTGTGCTTGTTCATGTAGCCTGAGCTAGAGAAAGAGCATCCTGATTGGTGTACTTAGCAAAATAAGCCAATCAGATTTCCCTATGGAAGCCCATTTCCGCCACTAAAAGAAAAAAATCCAAACGGAAAAAAGTCGAAATTACGAGATAAAAAGTCATAATTATGAGATAAAAAGTCGAAATTATGAGGTAAAAAGTCTCTTGCAGAGGTAACTTGTGAATCTATAAGCAAATGCAGTATTTCATTTTTTGTGAAGCCACATTTAAAATAGTCCTCGATGTATTACAATCCATTTGAATCCGAAGTTTGCATGTGCAAGTGACAACGGCAGGTTTAGCAAAATTGTCGCGCGTGCGCACTTCCTTTCTCATAATTTCGACTTTTCATCTCGTAATTTCGACTTTTTATCTCTTAATTATGACTTTTAATCTCGTAATTTCGACTTTTTATCTCAAAATTATGACTTTTTTTCGTTCTGATTTTTTTTCTTTTAGTGGCGGAAATGGGCTTCCATAGATTTCAGTGCGGGCGGGCTTTTATTTAACTTCTCGAGGACCGAAGTTATGATAACTTTGAAAACCGATAACTGTTATTGGTTGAGTGGAGCATCATGGCAGAGGGAGAGTGCCCCAAAAAACGACAATATAAAATGCATTTCACCTCAGACTACACAATACTGTAGGGTTAGGCTTAGGGTTATGAAATGAGTTTTGTCTGAATTTGGTGGCTTTGTGAAGAACGGCAGCTGAGCAGTAAAGTCGAAATTTGATGGACAGAACGAGTGCACGTATCAAAAAATCCCTAGTTTAACCGTAGCGGATTTATTGCAATTTTAATTCAAAATGCGACAGTGAAAGTTTAGAAAGTCTGCAAACATTTGCCGAAGTTACAGCCAAAGCTACCTTTGTCTGACTCTTAATACCGTCTAAATACCGTCTCTTCACAGGCATTGTTCGTGATATGGAGGAGAATTACGGACTGAAAAGTCCAGTTCTCTTCATTTTTGCCGAAAATGATGCTGTCATTCCGCTTGAGCAGGTAAACCATGGAGACGGAAAATTCCAGTCTTGTGGAAATTCTTCCAGTATTTCAACCCATGTATTCGCTTCGATTCCACTACTCGGGTAGCGTTTAATTTAAGGAGACTACTTATTCACCAGCTTCTTATTCATGATTTCAGTGATTTGCCAAGTAGTGCTGATTTTTTACTCATTTTAACAAAGTGCAGACACAAGTTCATATCTTAAGCTTTAACATAAAAGATCATAAATATTTAATGTACAGTTTTAGATATATTATTTTATACAATACATCGAGCAGTTCACTAACCCATTGCTAAGTATGTGGAAATTTTACATAATTATACCGCATTTAATAATAATGTTCTAAATATGCCATACAAATGACTGAATACATTTCCTCAACTCTGTTCTGGACATTCCTCTAGCGTGCTGACCTAAGGAGACCAGAGTGAATATAGCGTAGTGCCAAAATGCTGCAGTTCAAATCACTTACTGCAGCATTGTGAAATAATGACCTTGTAACCATGGCATCGGTGCATACATCAATAGACATGAATGCATTTCATATCTATTTCTGAAGGCACCTCGTCTTTAATTTCTAAATCAGGAGGTTAGAGTATGTATGATGGAGTGTAAGACAAATTATTTTTTGTTAAATTTTACTACAGTATATTTAAATAACCAATAAGCATTAGTTGATTCATTGTAATTCATAGGACATTTACAGTATTTAGCAGATGCTCTTATCCAGAGCCACTTACGTTTCCTAATTTCAGGGACAGTTCCTCTGAGAGCAACTTAGGGTTATGGGTCTGTCAGATTTGTCAGGGGTCTGGTAAGGATTTGACGAGAAAGGCAGACGCGAGCAAACTTCCAGCGGCCGGGTTAGGCGGCTGTGGGAATGCTCTCCGATTCGGACAGGGATCTGATTAGGATGTGAACCGAATGCCACACTTTCACAATTCGACAGTGATCTGGTTAGGATGTAACGGATTGCTACTCGTTAGCCCTTGTAGCGTGCTGGTTAGCCCAAACGCGGCTATGAGCGCGAGTAGGCAGGAAAGCCACGCGAGTTGATATAAGAACTCTCTTACGCGAAGAGTAACGATTACCACAATAATCCGCGTTCTAGCGACACACACTCTAACAAAGAGATGAACCCAATAACTGGAGTACTCACAGTTACCACTGAGATACTCATGAGCAAGGTACAGCTCCCCGGGCGCTTGTTAGCTGCCCAATGCCCCTTCACGGATGGGTCAAATGCAGTGGTCACATTTGGTTGTGGTGCACTGTGTGCTGTGCTGTGGTGTGTTCACAATGACAAATAATATTTCACTTTCAAATATAAATAGACTATAAAATATAAACTCTGATTTAGAGGTAGAAAAAGCAGTCAAGTGGAGAAAAACTACCATTACAGTCGTTGAATTGTCAGTACAGTCCTTGCTTTAATGTACAGTACATAAGATCTGCAGCAGTTTAATATGAATATTACAATTTAATGTTTGTTTGTGTGCAGATGTAAAAGTGTGCGTGCGTATTCTGTTGATTGTGTTTTGTAAGGTGTCTTGAAATGTACTTTTAAATACATTAATACTAATACTAATAATACTACTACAACTACTACTACTACTACTACTAATAATAATAGTTCAGGTCACATAAAGATAAATTACGTGATGGACTTTTCCAACCAATAGTGTTGACAAGTTGTATAGTTCTAGAAACTTCAGATTCTCAGTAGAGACACCCACTGGCCAAAAAAGGCCTTACTGCAGGGAATGCCTCACCGCCCAGGTCATACAACTTAGCTGCTACATAAAGATGAAATTGCACATTTATTATAAATATCTACAGTGAGCACATGTTATGTGGCACTTCCTATTTATGAATTGTGTTTTAATGTATGTCTTTCTCTTCTTTTACTGCTTCTCTAAATTATATATATACACCTGTATATACAGTATATGCACTATCACAGTTACGCAGCACAAGTGAAAGAAAGTGAGGGATTTTTTAATCCATTTAAATAAAAATGAATGATTTTTTAAGCTTTATTTGTCATTGATCAATATACAGACAATCTACTTTAAAAATATATAATTTAATATTTCCAACCAAGGTGTCCACACTCGAGACAAACCTGAAGAGCCGCTGCACTGCCGAGTTCCGTGTGAAGATTTTCCCCAATCAGACCCACGGATTTGCACATCGCAAACGCGAAGACATCAACGAGACGGACAGACCTTACATTCAAGAAGCCAGGAAGGACATGATCAGCTGGTTGAATAAATATGCGTAGACAACATCATCATTGGTTAAACTCTGTGATAATAACCTTACTTCTATAATGCGTTTAATAAAGGAGTGAAACATTAACAGTTTTGTCCTGATTAATGCACCAAACGGGGTAGAGGACATTCCGACTACAATTGTCTCATAGAGGAGTTTAGGACATCAAGAAGGATGAAGATGCTACAGAACTTCATCAGATCAAACAAATCAAAAAGCCATAACCAAATAATGCAGAATCCTGAAGGTAAGTGTGCATTTACATTCATGCCCATCTGATCATCTACCAGAAGGAAAAAATGGTGAAATAATCCAGCTAAAATAAATCTAATCCATCGTTCTTGCCACACTTGGTGTTGTGGTTCACAGCTGCGTGTTTACGCCTTTCATGTGGGTGTTCTTTCTGTACACACCTCTCTTTTCATAAAAGAATTTGCCTTATCATTGAAAACGCTGGCAGCTGTATGCAGTCATAACGAACTCCTCTTTTTATGTAGGACGCTATTAAACGTTATCATTTACAAATCATTTCTCGAATGCCATAATGAAGGATGTAGGTCGAGACTCACCTGCAGAGTAGCAGAAATGCTGCTGAATGTTTATACATGTGGATGTAATCCAAGGTGAACTTAAGTGAACTTTAATGTCATCGCAGCTAGCTACAAGTTGGGGCAGTTGGTGGCGTAATGGTATGGTGTTGGCCATGTGATCAGAAGGTCGCAGGTTCGAATCCAGGGCTGGTCAAGTTACCACTGAGGTGCTCATGAGCAAGGTACCGTCCCCAAGCACTGCTCCCCGGGCGCCTGCTAGCTGCCCACTGCTCCTTCACGGTCACATTTGGTTGTGGTGCACTGTGTGCTGTGCTGTGGTGTGTTCACAATGACAAATAATCATTCACTTTCAAGAGTCAGAGAGACAAGACCATGTGGATCCAGTTTCTACAGAGAACAAAGAAGGCAAATAGAATAAACATATATAAATAGACTATTAAATATCAACTCTAAACTAGAGGTTGTAGTTTATTTTAGTTACGTGAGGTATTCAACGATGTGCACAAGTGCTCAGGAGTGCTTAGCTCTTCATTACACTAAGGTTTAGGATTAGGATTAGATACTGGAAAGGTTTAGGATTAGCGTTCAATTCCCCTCAGATTTAGGTTAAGATCTTGATTACACGCAGGTTTAGGATTAGAGGATTAGGACTAGATTACGGTCAGTTTGAGGGTTAGGATTATATTTTGGACAGGTTTAGGATTAGCGTTCAATTCCCCTCAGATTTAGGTTAAGATCTTGATTACACGCAGGTTTAGGATTAGAGG
>JAVGVS010002880.1:0-10489 GCA_032718565.1 Distichodus sexfasciatus
CCGGTTTTAAATATGAATTAGAGACGCACCAGTGCAGCCTTTTCATTTATGTGTAAGACAATATCAGACTTGAGCTTTACAGAACCCTCAGATTGAAGTCACTTAATCATACATTCGTCGCGGAAAACGAGAACCCGACTGGCTGACTTACTCTCTTGGATCAAGCGGCAAAAAAGTTACGGCGTGAGGCTTTTGATTTCATGTGTGGCACGTCACGTTACATTGAAATATTTCACGGCAAGAAGGTCCAGGGTTCGAACCTCGGGGACGGCCGTAGGGCCTTTCTGTGTGGAGTTTGCATGCTCTCCCCGTGGCCACAGTCCAAAGGCATGTAATATAGATTAATTGGTGACTCTAAATTGGGCCCGTAAGGTGAGAGTGTGTGCCCTGCAGTGCGTTGGCGCCTGCCCAGAGTTGTTCCCTGCCTCGCCCCCCGTAAGTTCCTGGGATATGCTCCGGCCCCCCCCCGCCCCACGACCCCAGTTGGAATTCAGCAGATCAGATAACGAACGAACGAATGAATGAATGAATGAAATATTGTACAGTTCTACTAGGAATCCATAATACAGTCAGAACTTGTTACGGGGTTGGACCCCATGATCAGAGGGTCATCAGTTCAAGTCCTGGACTGGTAAAGGTACCACTGAGGTACTCATGAGCAAGGTACCATCCCCAAGCACAGCCCCACAAGCACCGGTGGCGTAACGGTAGGGTGTTCGCCCAGAAGGTGGCAGGTTCGAATCCAGGGCCGGTGAAGTTACCACTGGAGGTGCACTCATGAGCAAGGTACCGTCCCCAAGCACTGCTCCCCGGGCGCTTGTTAGCTGCCCACTGCTCCTTGACGGATGGGTCAAATGCAGAGGTCAGGTTTGGTTGTGGTGCACCGTGTGCTGCGTCGTCGTGTGACGTGTTCACAGTGAGATTTTGGGACGTGTTTGCAGCGGGACGAGTTAGAAACCCACGACCGGCCTCTTAGGCAGATGCACTGTTTAAGTGACTGTCACTAATTATCTAAGTGAGTGGGCTAACTCTGCGTAATAGAACCGTACAGCCGATCTGTCATAGTCAGTTGAGAGCAGAGAGGGATTTATGCGTCCTATTGCGCAGCTCTCTCTCTCCTGCAACGCAGCGCCGAGGCTGGGCGGCTCTGGGCGTTTTTCAGAAAGAAGAATTACTCTTTGAGTTTCATTGATATGCATGGACCAAGGTTATTGTGATGACGCACGGCCCTGTCACGCTGACGGGAAGCAGAGGTTGTGAATCTTGCTGTGCTGCTCCGATGGAACTTTGCCGGTTTGTTCACTTTAGATCCGATGCGGGGTAACGCTCAAATATCGTCCTTTATCCCGAGTCTTTTTGCGTGTTAGAGAAAACAAATATTTTACCGTTGGCCAGTATGAGCTTACTGCAGAGAAGTTGGTCTCGGCGTTTGTAGCGGCCATTCAAATCTACATAAAGGTGATGGGTGATGGATCCGTCAACTGCGTTATGGGCTACTGGGGAAGGAGAGCCATCCGAATTTTTCATCAATGCATTTTTTAATTTTTTATTTGGAAAATTGTAGTTTTCCGATTTTGTAGCCACACGGAGTTGTGTTGTTTTGGCAGGAATTGAAGCAGCAAATGCACCTGACAAACATGGAAAACCTCTACGTCAGCAACCTAAGAGTTAGCGAGTGGGCCCTGTGAACGGGAAGTCGTCGGATCGGCAAAGGTACCGCTGAGGTACTCATGAGCAAAGTACCGTCCCCAAGCACTGGACTCCATGTCAGCCGGCCGCTGCTCCTTCTTTACGGATGGGTCAAGTTAGGGGTGGGCGATATATCGAATATACTCGATGTATCTCGGCTTGTTCCACGTGCGATGTAGTTAATGACTATATCGTGACCATCGAGTATAAATCCTAACGTTATTGTTAAACAGGCAGCACGTACTTCGCTTTCCAGTTGTGCTTTCCTGCCCCGTCAAAGCAGACAGCTCGCTCCCCCGCCCATCCAGAAAACTCTCCTAGCGCATGCACGTTTTGTACCGCTTTCGTGTTTCGCTTCTCTGCTCGCTCCCCCGCCTATGGCGTCACATCAATGCCAACACTAGAGCGCGCAAAATGGCTTGCCGCAAAAATTCTGTGGGTGTAAATTTCAAAGTCGCGAGCGCAAATGTGAAACTCGAGAGCACAAAATTAAGAATCGAGCGCGCGGTTGTGATAATATTGCGCGTAAACTATTTTTTTCCCCCTCAAACGTCTTTTTTCCTCTCGGTGTTAAATGTCCTCGCGCGCAAAGTAGATTACAGACGAGTGGCCTTTTTGCTCGGTTTCTGCCTGCGAATCCTATTGGCCGATGACTCCTGGTTTTGTGATCGACTGCACGCTACAGAAAGTTTATACAGAAAAACCAAAGATGACGGAGGAAGAGGAACAGCGGCAGGTCGGTTAAACGCAAGTTATAGTTTATCGACCTTATAATTATAATTTAATAGTCAGCTCTTACACGTTTAATAAGCACGCAATCAACGGCTCCCCTTGCCCACTTGTCTGTCCCCAATATAAAGTATAAAGTTTGCTATATTATACTTTGGTTTAAAATAAAAGCATTTACTATGTTAAACTTTGGCTAAATTCATTATATTGGTGTCATTTTATGCAACATCAGGCGAATTTATCATTTATGCAGTGATTTAGAGGAAATTTCAAGGTATTGAGATATATATCGTGTATCGTGATGTAGCTTAAAAATATCGCGATATTTTTATGCCATATCGCCCAGCTCTAGGTCAAATGCACATTTCGTAATGCTATGTTCACAATGACAAATAATCTCTCACTTTCACTTCTGATATCTTCAAAAAATGTACATTTTTGGATGTTTCAACTATTCATATCTGAATAAGTTTTACAGTTTGTCTGGCTCTAGTTTCAGGCATTTCTTTACATTTAGCAGAAGATCTTCTCCACAGACAGTCGCCCAGCTGCAACTTGGTCTCATTCACTAGTTTAATGTGGTAGCACCTAGAGATGGGCCCGATCCGATATGATATCAGTATCGGGTCTGATACAGCCGTAAGTCCGTCATCGGATATCGGTCGGACAGGCCCGAGCTATATATTCCAGTTCGCAGCTTGCGCTAGACCTTAAACTCGACGCAATGTAATGCGAGATGCGTCACCACTCCTTATTCCATACCATGAACCTGCGGCAACTTCCGTCTGAGCGAGCGAATAACATTAGCCGTTGTTTTGAACAGAATGTCACTCGTTTGGAGATACTTTAGTTTGGAAACGGCGAAAAGCAAGGCGGCTACTTGCAATGTGTGTAAAGGGGTGGAAGTGCGGTTGCGTCGCGCAATACAACAAATTTAGTTGCGTCCAGCCTTATTGTTTTTAACTTACTTTTTTAAGATATTTATTTGAAATTGATTAGTTTTGCGCTTTATTTTATACACAGTTGTTGCTGCTAAAATGGACGTAATACTTGAACTTTTTAGATGATTCAGCCATGATTGTGTTTTTGATATTTACCAAATTTTACAGCTGTTGCTGCTACCTTTTTGTGAAGTGTGACTAAGTGCTTAGTAGTTTCTTTATTCTGTGATGTAACCTTACTAACAAACAGCACAATTTCAACCAAAATAATGCTAATATTAAAGTAAAAAGATGTATTATTGGGGCAGTCGGTGGCGTAACGGTAGGGTGTTCGCCCCCGTGATCTGAAGGTCGCAGGTTCGAATCCAGGGCCGGTAAAGTTACCACTGAGGTACTCGTGAGCAAGGTACCGTCCCCAAGCACTGCTCCCCGGGCACTGCCCTTGCTAGCTGCCCACTGCTCCTTCACGGATGGGTCAAATGCAGAGGTCACATTTGGTTGTGGTGCGCTGTGGTGTGTTCACAGTGACAATCACTCACTTTCACTCACTTTATATCGGAATCGGTATCGACAGTCGTGTATCGGAATCGGATCGGAACTGGAAAAACGTGGATCGGCCCATCACTAGTAGCACCGGCAGCAGCAGGATATACAGCTGGATTTGAACCTACGATCTCTGGGCTGCGCGTGAGTGTCCTGCCACTACCACGAACATGTTGGTGGACGGGAAAAAAAAAATCCACCGGCTTCTAATCTGAACTGTTTTGAAGGTGTTTGGGTGTTAAACAGCTGTCCTCTCAAGTGGACATGAATCACCACAGAGTTTAAGACTAGACACTAGACTAATTAGCTGGTATTTTACCGTATTATATACTCATATATATATATTATATTACTTTACAGCAATATCATTTTCCAAGCCTAAAATCACATCCAGCTGATCTGCGGCATTCTTGTTATATTAATAGCTGCAACAATTTGTGTAATGATGTCATCCTCTGTTACAGATGTTCGGAGAGAAAACAATGGAACAATATGTAAATTCCAGAGCCTGGAAAAAGGTGGTAATGGAATATTCTGCCTTCTTGGTTTCTTCTCCTACTTCCAAAGCAGAGGGAGAGAGGGTGGGGGGTAAAAAAAACCAAAAAAAAACCATGCAACAGTCCGGATCCCGTTATATCAGAACACATGTTTGATTCGGCTGCTAGCCAAAACGAGTGCCATGCAAACAGTAATACCCATCAAACCCAGTCAAATCCCGCACGACTGACATTAAGCGCAGCTGTACGCCTTGATTAGAGCGGTAATGTGACACGGAAAAAAAAGAAAAGAAAAAAGATCACAGGAAATGTCAAATGAAAAAGTGGCCGAGCAGTCAGAGCTCTGGGGAAAGTCCGGTTCTAACGCGCACACGTGGCAGTAACGCTCAGTTAGAGCCGGGCGGCGTCTGAAGTGTCCCTAACCCTAACTGCATCAATTCTTATTACCTGCAAATTAGCAAAGTTCTACTTTCAGCCTCGCACTAGGGTTGATCCAAATAGACTTTAAATGCCATTTCTGTTCCTATTAACCTGCGGATCGCTGTGGCAGATATTTCCACGGGGTTGCGGGAAGGGAAAGGGGGGAGGAGAAAGAAACAGGAGGCTAATGGCTTAGTTGTGACAGCGCTACTCATGATGATTTATGATTCTGTGTTTAACTTGATTACTCCACTGCTGACTCTGAATACTATTTCAATTAGTGCACTGAAGGTCACATCGCAAAATCCCTCCATAATCTATTCCTATTAACACTAATGCAGGGAGTCTCCATATCTCTTCACCCTTGTTGATTCAAATCATCCCCTCTCCTAATGGCCGGCTTGTTTACCAGTTTACCGCTTTAGACGTATCCGAGACGGGCATTTTCAACTCTTAGCGTGCCATTAGCGCGCATCGCCTTTGACGCGGCGCTGGAAGGGACGTCTCAATAGAGACTCCCGGTTTTTGGCTGCTCGTCTCACCGCTTTAGCGATCGCAGGTTTAAGCCGGACCAATTTGATTTCCGGAAAACGCCCAGCGGCAGGGGAATAACAAATTATGCGTAGCAGCGGGTAACGAATACATTTGTACATGAGAAATACGAGTGGTGTTCAATTGGTTGAAAACAGACAGCCAGAGTGCGGTTCAGTTTCTACGCTCGGTTTCACGTCTTAACCTGAGCGAATCGCGAGGTAAGATTTGGGCGTTTCATCGCACCTGGATTCAACCGAATTCAACCTTGACCCGTCTGACGCTGACCTTTCTGACGCGCAGTCCAATAAGGGAACAGCAGACGTATTTGACGTGAGCAGAAGCGGCACAATATTTTTAAGTGAGAAAGTGAAAGTGAGTGAGTATTTGTCGTTGTGAACACAGCACACAATGCACCACAACCAAATGTGACCTCCGCATTTGACCCATCCGTGAAGGAGCAGTGGGCAGCTAACAAGCACCCGGAGAGCAGTGCTTGGGCACCTTCGTGGTAACTTTACCGGTCCTGGATTCGACCCTGCGACCTTCTGATCACAGGGCGAACACCCCACCGTTACGCCACCAACAATAAAGTCATGATGTCCCTGCCGTCGGTAACCGGAAAACGCTGATAGTTATTTGTCAGGTTCTTTCAGCTGGAAATATAGAGGTGAGAACAAATGGATGATCCCACTTCATTTACGGCATTTTCTGGCGTTCGTATCAAGAGCAATGTACGTGGCGGTCCATCAAGGGAACCCGGGCCAGTATGCACACAACGTCTCGGAGTAAATGCGTCCCAATTCTAAGAGTGACCTGATTTTGCTCTTACACTCTGCGGCCTGCGCAGAAACTATTTAAGAGAGCTGGAGTGAACTCCTAAACCAGTTAGAAGCTGCACGACGGCAGCAGCACTACACGCACCATGACGGAGACCTTCATGCGGCTATACGACCGAAATGAGTTGATAAGAAGATACAGGCTCGACCGTGAAGGCGTTCTTTATGTCACCCACAATAGCCCCAAATGTTCATGGAAATCTACGCAAACAGAAAGAGATATCACCGTCTCAATGTCCAAGTTGTGATCCATACAATGATTATGCAATTTTAGACCGGGGTCCACACACGATGCACGTGCAGGGTCAGAAAGTGGGCTCGCTGCCGTATTTGAGCAGAATAAGCACCAACTGTGCCAGGAGAACCGACCGGTTAGTCGTCCAGTTTGGTTTTCTTTTAGGGTCCATTGTTTTGCTGCTGACTTGTGCCTTTGACCGGTACCATGTACAACATGTGCATGTATTAGTGGAAATCGATTGGTGATGTGCGAGGTAGAGTTTAGTACAACCAGTTAACGGTATAATCACAGAAAGGTGTGTTGTATGAAGGGTTTGATGTCACTGATATGTTCACCGTGCTGCTGCTCTACTGGTTGAACTCAGTAGTTGGGGAGGGATTTTAATTGTAGTCCTCATTTCATGACACTTTAGTGTCAGCTGTGTCAGCACCTAGGAATCGGGGCTTAGACTTTGCTGAAAGTTACTTTTAGCATCTTTATACAACGCTCTTACGACCTACAATTTCCATAGGGATGTACCGATCCGATACGTGGATGGGATATCGGTCCGATAACGACTCAAATAACTGGATCGGGTGTCGGTGGCACGGCGCCGGTCTGTAAATTGTAGCTACGGCTGCATAAGCGTGCACGCTCAGTTCGCTCCACGTTCACGCTAATTCCTACATCTAGAAACGACAATGAGCAGAACTATATGTACAAGCAAATGATATTCTTTTATTTTCTTTAACACCAGCTCTCGCTCGCCATCTTTGTGTTCCTGGCTGTGTTTGTTAGTGCGCGTCTCTCACAGGGAAGTCCGACATTCACAAACGCGTTCCAGTTCCGTCAAATCGTCCCCTTTATTACAGACAAAACTCATATTTTAGCTGATAAATAGCAAAAACAACCAGCGTTCTACTCACACCGTTTACTCTGTGTTTTCATTGTTTATTCCGAGACGTGAGTTTGACGTGTTATTGTGTGGAACGCCGTTAGGACAAACCACTCTCGTGTGGAACGCCGTTATGTCAAAAACGAGTCCAAAATGAGGCGTAGGCTAAAACTAGTCAATTATTCTGAAAAACTTTTTCTACATTCTACAGTGTTAGAGAGTAAAAAATAAATATAGAAAGATGCATTATTTGTTATTAAATCATTTTATTCTATATCCAGATGGATTCCAAATGGATAAAGAAGTGTGTCCACCTGCACTGACCTGGTTTTTCTTTTCCATAAAATATCTCTTCATCCAATAAAACAGACACTGTCCTCACGTCCTAAACGCAGCAACATAAGGCGTGTATGGCTAACTTCTACACAAACACTAGAATAAGTCGAATAACAAAGGTATAGACAAACGCCCCAAATTCTCTTAGAACTGTAAAGGTAAAAAAAAAACCTGGTATCGGATCGGTACTCGGGATCCGCCGATACCCAAAGCCCAAGTATCGGCATCGGTGTTGGAAGTGAAGAACTTGGATCGGTGCATCCCTGCTCTTCATACTTGTGAACTTGGACTTAAATCAACAGCTGCTAGTCAGCTAAGTTACTCCCTGCTAAGCGTCTTATTTTTCCAAACCCTGTCAGAGTACAAAGCATCTAGTGATGATAAAGCTGTTCATGCAAACCTCCACGTTTTTCATTCTACATCATCGCTTCTGTCGGATGGTCAAATAATTGACCAGGGGTCCAACGCTGGTTTTTAAGCTCTCCCAGGATTTGAACCAACACACGGGGTGTCAGTCGGTCACTCCTCGCCCCCCTTCCAAAGCTTCAAGAAGTTTTAATAACGCACAAAAGTGACTGAAGGGGGAAAGAGGAGACTTGTTTACTTGGAATCCTCCCATATACGTTGCATTTCTGGAGCAGGTGCATGTTTGATGTTGTCACGTGCACACCATAATCGCACTTTGCTGTGCATGTCTAGAGTTATTTCCAGGTTGCCATCGCCTCTCTGAAAGTTTCCTCCTCAGTCTGATATTTCGGGGAGTTTATTTATCTTACGTAAAAGATCAACGACAGCAGCTCAGAAACGTTGTTCGTGAATAAGCACAAAGCCTCAAGGTTTACGTTGACCCACCGCTTTCACGTAGTCACAAGTGGGTGAGTGATGGTCATTGTGAACACGGCACACGGTGCGCCACAACCAAATGTGACCTCTGCGTTTGACCCACCTGAGAAGGTGCGGTAGCCAGCTGACATGGGGTGGGGACGGTACTTTGCTCATGAGTACCTCAGTGGTACCTTTACCGGTCTGGAATTGGAACCGGCGACTTTTTTTAGGCCAGGGGACGAAGGCCCTAATCGTTGGGCTTCCATCATATCATCAGGTGTCCATTAATATAATAGTTAAAGTTTACCGTCATATATTTATAGGTACTGGTCAGTTTTAGGTATTTTAGGTGTCAGACGACAAGACCTTCACCGCATAACGAACACGGATACCTGTCCCGATTTTCCAGAAGTTTCTTTAAGACGGGAACATTTTGGCTCCACAACCTGTCAGACAGCGGACTCGGCACCTCCTAGTCCTCCAGAAGTGTCCGCGCCAGTGGAGGTGACTCCATTTGCTCGACTGTGTTGTAGCGGCGTGTCATTCGGAATCACCGCTTTTTGGAAAGGAGGCTAAAAGTGCTGACATTGACACAAGATGATGGGGCTCTATCAAGGGATAGGTGAAGCACTTTGGCATAGTGACATCCATTTTCAAGATGATTTAACTCCACCCCCGGCCTAGTGAAGGGGAGAAATTTCGGGGGGGAAACCCCCCCCCCCGATTTAGCCCGGCTGACAGGCCGCAACAACGTTTCCAAGGCTGCGGCCGAATGACGAGTGGCCGCGTCGGCGGTGCCGTCCCCATTGCTTTGATTTATGGGCGGCGGATCCAATAAAAATGGCAATCAAATCAGCCCGGCCACTTTACAGGTAGAGCGCTGTCTGATTGAGTTGTCCAAGGCATGGCTAGGGCCCGGAATGATTATTCCGAAGAACTAGAAAGGGGTCCGTTTCCCCCCAGTCAACAAGGACGCCATACATCTCCCGCCGCGCCCGCGATACGTATCCAAAATAAGCGCGGCCGCGCCTCCCGCTCGCTTCTTCCGCCCCGCGCTGAAGGTTATTTGTCGTCTGAAGGACTCCACTTGTCAAGATATGATGAATACCATGTACACAGACAGGGGAGCATCAAAACCTAGATTAGCCGGAAAACCCACTGATCTGTGAATAACCTAAAAAAGAGGAGCAGAAGATTAGCAATGATGCTTTTAAGAATGATCCATCAAACTCAACTAGCGGAGTGGCGCGAATGAATCATCCGGCCCGACTTTTGAACCCGCTCCCCTCCCGCCCGAGCGCTGTCATGTAGTGGCGAGAATGGCGGGGAGAACGTTATTAAATCAGCACTATTAATTTCCTCGCCAGATCGTTCCTTATCTGCCCTTCCGAATGAATTATTCACACGAGGACGTCTCCGATTTCGGCATTAATCTCGGCCCCTTTTATATTTGCCGCTGTTGACCGAAAAGCCCGGAGCGACGTCGGCCGTTTTTTTGGGGGTGACGTTGGGGGGGGGGTGGCTGGTACGTAAAAAGAGCGCTTAATGGGGGAACGAATCCCTTAAGAGCCTGTGACTTATTTTCTCTTGTTCGCGCTACAATAGTGGTAATGGCCATGTGTTAACTATTACAAGAGGATGAAGGACAGTGTTATGTGTGAAAAAAGAAAAGGAGGAGGGTTGCGGCGGCGGCGGGGGGGAGAAGAGGGGGCACATCCCGTAACGACCGGATTTCTTTTCCCTTAACGTCGCAACCAACGTCCATTTGGAACACGCTTTCCTGTCCGCTGAGCTGAATGTCCTCGCCTGCTGCCTCTCCGCTCCATTGTGTTACTCTTTTGCGCTAGGTCACTGCGTTCCTCCTGTTGTGCAGCAGCAGCAGCAGCCGCAGCAGCCGCAGCCCCCGGTCTGGACGGAGGCGACAGGTAAACGAATCGTATGGAAATGCTTTCGGCGGTCTGTAATGATGACAGCATTTCCCCCCACCACGTCTCTTCTTCTCAGCCTGTTTACTCCCTGTCCAGGAG
>JAVGVS010002881.1:0-10479 GCA_032718565.1 Distichodus sexfasciatus
ATATATATATATATATACATATATAGTATATAACGTTGGGCGGGAACCTTGTAAGTCCATTTTTGCAGACATCAGAAGACCTGGAAAAGCAGTATGCTGCCCCGTTACGAACGTCGCTGGCCGTGACCGGTTCAGGTTAAGTGTGGTAAAGGGCTTGGGGCTGGAACAGCCAAAATCCCGTCTCTCAGGACTAGAGCCGAGCCTATCAGAACACAATTACACCTCCTTTACGGCCGGTTAGTGACTCAGTGGAGCGGCTCCGGCGTAATGACGCTGAAGGAGAAGAAGGAGGTGGTGGTGGTGGTGGTGGTGTTCTAAAGAAGCGATTCCACCTGGGAGGCCGTTTGAGAGATGCTTCAGTGATCTGGAGGTAAAGACAGCGAGCAGGACTAAGAGCCGGCAGCGCATGGTTAACTCGGATATTCTAACCCCGAACCCAGACGCTCATGTAGGGTTTTCCAGATCCAACTTGACCATCTTCTCATCACGCCAAAATTTTGGTATATACAAGAGGTCGACCGATATCGTTTTTTCAGGACCGATATCGATACTGATTATTGCTAGTTAACGGGCCGATAACAGATATTTGGAACCGATATGCAAAAAAAAGGAAAATCTCTTTCAAAAATTTGGAATTTTACAAACACCAAGCTCAGCTGAAACTCTCCTCTTCTCCTTCTCAGAACTTCACACTGTGCTCGCGTGTGTGTAGTGAGAGTAACAACATGGCTTCAGTGTTGATTGGCTACCACTCCCGTGAGTCAAGAGCAAACGGCACAGAGAGAAGAGTCGGCAGTGGAGCCACAGTAACATTGATCTAATATAGAGGGTTAAAAATGAAAAAAAATCCTGAATGCGGAAAACGAGAAACTGAACGTGGACGGCCCTGTACGGAAGCGGCTCTCACCTCGGGACGGACAGGATCTTCGATGCCCACCACGCAGAGGCAGGTGAGGTCGGTGAGGATGTCGCCCTCGTTGTCCCAGTTGGGCTCACTGCCCGTGAAGTCTCTCATGGCAACGCAGATGGTGCGCAGTCCGTCGCAGGCCATGGGTTCGATCACCTTCCTCACCATCTCGTCCCGGTCCTTGGGCTTGAAGGGTCGGGGCTGGCCGTCGGCGCCCAAAATTTGGGAACATCTGGATGGAGGGGTTAAGACGGAGGAGAGGTTTAACATTACACTCCATTTAGCGTTCAAAAACAAACCGCTCTGGCTGCGCTCCAGGACTATACTAAGAGAGCCGCCACGGGAGAGCAGGCGATATGAAAAACGATACCGCAGGGGTCAGTTAGAAGAGGTAGAAAGAAAAGCGTCGGGAGGGGAAACGGGGGGGGAAAAGAAAAAAAAGAAGAGGAAGGAAAGAGAAAGTCTGGAAAAGCGTACTTGCGAAGGACGATTTCCGAGGCGCCTTTGCTGTACATGCGGAAGCCGGAGCCATCCGTGTTTTTCAGAACGGTGCTCATGCTCTTGCGGGACGAGTTGAAGGTGTACACCTTGTAAAGGTTCTCCTCGGGAACTTCGTCTCGGATCGGTTGGTAGTCCCTCTTCAGGTCCAGCACCAGCCCCAGGAGGGCGCACTCCGTCTTGTTGCCCACGTGCCTCGGCAGACCTCCCTCCTTCTCGGGCGGCTGCACGCAATTCAACGATAAATCGAAAATTAATTGTGAAAACGAAATGACGTTAATCGTAAATTGAGGTCAATTAATCGTGATATCGCTCGCTCATACCGCCCAGCCCTACCCACGAGTAAGTTACAGAAGGAAGAGCCGTGGCCGAAAGAGGACCGGCTGGAAATAAGGTGCTCCAAACTAATTAAATAGTTTCAAAGAGCACCATCGAAGGTGACGCATCCCAGATAAACAGCTCCGATCGATTCCTGTTAAACAAACCGGTTCCATCATGAGCCTGCCCGAGTGTGTATGAGCCAGGGTCAAGGGCATAGATGGTGTCGGTCTGATTGTTATTGACGAGAGCAGGGAGTCAATTAGTTCCTCGAAGCATCGCCGTAGCCGCGTTAAGACATTAAAAAGGCTTTGGGCGGAGGAGCAGAGAGAGAGAGTCTTTATAAACGAGGCGTTCGCTCGAGCGTCTCCCTCAAGGGCGCAGCTCCCATTAGGACGTTAAAAGCTGACAACCGCCTGGCCGTGTTTCCCCACCTGAGCCTCTCCGAGGTTAACCCGTAAACCACTCCCTGACTTTTTAATAGTTTCACTGTCGGAAGACGAGGACGGAAAGAGCTGTTGGAGGAGCTGAGCTCATGTTACTTGAGTAACAGAGTATTGGACTGCACAGTAAGAAGGGTGTAACTTTCTGGAACTTATTCTGAAACCCCGGTATGAGCGTCACAGTCTCAGATTGTGGCCTGGGAGGACAGCGCCATGATACGTGTGTGTGTAAATATGATGGCATCCGCCGCTGCTCGTTGCAGCTGTTTTCCCATAAAGCCCTGATACGCGTCATATCCTCCGGGTTTTGTTTTCAGCGGGTGGTGTCCAAACACTTTGATGAGCATTAAATGTACTGTAACAAGTGAGCTACTTCATAGATATGTAGTCTTGAGTTGAGCGTTACACTACAGATGAACAGATCCATCCTCCTGAGGCTGACGCTAAAAATGAGGCTTGAACTCAACTGCATCTCAAAAAATGAGGTTTGAACCGAATTGTGGCTGAAAAAACAAGAACTCAACAGAATTGTGGTAAAAAAATATAAGGTCTGAACCAAATCTTGGCTTAAAAAATGAGGTTTAAACTGAATCGTGGCTCAAAAAAATGAGATTTGAACTTAATCATGGATCAAAAAATGAGGTTTGAACCCACAACTGCTCATAAAATGAGGACTAAACTAAATCATGGGTTAAAAAATGAGTTTGAACCAAACTACGGTTTAAAAATGAAGTCTGAACTGAATTGTGGCTTAAAAATGAGGTTTGAACCAAAGTGTGACTCAAAAAATAAGGTCTGAACCAAATCATGGTTAAAAATGCAAGGGCCGAACCCAATCGTGGCTCAAAAAATGAGGTTTGAACCAAATTACGGCTTAAAAATGAGGTTTGAGCAGCAGAGTGGCTCGGAAAAATCAGTCTTGAAGTGAATCACTGCTTAAAAAAACAAAAACAAGGACTGAACCAAAGTGTGGCTAAAAAGCAGGGTTTGAACCAAATCTTGATTTAAAAATGAGCATTGAACCAATACGTTGCTGCAAAAATGAGGTTTGAACCAAACTGTAGCTCAAAAACACAAGGTTTGGGGGCTACACTTTGGCTCAAACCTCATTTTTAGAGCCACAGTTTTTACTAAACCGTTTCAGCAGCTCTTATTTAGCCATCATCGTTGACATTAGTTTAGAAGTTACGCTAGCATTTTAGTTTCAAGTTCTTACGCTAAGTTGTGTATGCAATGACTGCAAAAAGAGGACCATGAGGCAACTGCCTTACTGCCCGACTCTTACAGACCAGTTTGCTTACCAGGATCTTGGTGGTGTAGGCCGAGTTGATGGAGATGCTGTTCACCATGAGCTCCAGCGTCTCGGGCTTGATGGCCTCGGGCTCCGGCACGGTCTTGTAGTGCGTGTCGCCGATGTAGGCCTGCACCACCGTCATGCGGTTCATGGTGAGCGTGCCGGTCTTGTCGGAACAGATGGCGGTGGCGTTGCCCATGGTCTCGCAGGCGTCCAGGTGCCTCACCAGGTTGTTGTCTTTCATCATTTTCTGTTGAGGGAAAACAGGAGCTTGACCCAGTTCGGCAAAGCCACGGTCCTCGGCAAAGAGTTCGTTCCACAGCACGAGAGCATGTTAATGAGACAGTCAGCTGGGCCTTTTTAGCCCCGTGACGGCCTTCTGTAGGAACACGAATTCGTTGAATAGGCTCTAGACGTCCAGCAGAGAGCTCATTAAAATTCGAAAAGCATGGACACACATCGTTGCATTAGCCTAAGACGTAATATTAAAGTCTGGAGTGGTGAAAGAAGCAGCCGTGAGACTCCACAGCAGTATTTTCCGCAATCCAGACCGCTCAGCCAAATGTCTCGCAAGTGTACGACTTCAGCGAGCACTCCATCAAAAATGACTAATGTGGCTGAGAATGACGGCTCATCCGGTGTAAAATGTGCTGGTAAATTCTCATTAGCTTTTATTCATTTTATTGATTTTTTTTTTTTACTCCACAAAAGCATTTTAAAACACGCCCCTTTAAATGTGCTTTATATTGAAACCCTGCAATTTGAATGAGAACTCTACCAAATTTAAACCTTATACTACGCCCTCGGTTGACGTCACCATTAATTGTTAATTACCAACGCTCACGGAGAACGGAGGATCTGGCAGTGACAGGATATGATATGAGATCAAAACTACGACCCATAAAATCATGGTATTTGAAGTGAAGAATTGAATGAACTGAATTGTGGCTCAAAAAATGAGGTTTAAACAGAATTGTGGCTCCAAAAATTAGGTTTGAACCAAATCGTGGCTCAAAAAAGAGGTTTGAACCAAATCATGGCTCAAAAAATGAGGTTTGAAGCAAATCATGGCTTAAAAATGAGGTTTGAAGCAAATCATGGCTTAAAAATGCGGTTTGAACAGAATCGTGGGTCAAAAAATGAGGTTTGAAGCCCACAGTGGCAAAAAAAGAGGCTTGAACTGAATCGTGGTTTAAAAAAATGAGGTTTGACACAGAGTGGCTAAAAAAAGAGAACTGAACCAAATTGTGAATCAAAAAATAAGGTTTGAACCAAATCATGGCTAAAAAAACGAGGACTGAACTGAATCGTGGCTACAAATGTGAGATTTGAACTGCACAGTGGCTCAAAAAAAACGAGAATTGAATTGAATTGAATCGTGGCTTAACATTAAGGATATGAACCGCACAGTGGCTTAAAAATGTGGACTGAAACATTCTTTTTTTTTTTTTATCACAGATGGTCAGGGAGAACGGAGGATCTGGCACAGACAGGACATGACGTGAGATCAAATCTACGACCCATAAAATCATGGTAATTGAAATAAAAATGTGTGATCCTGAAGATACAAGACTGCAGAGGATTACACAGTGAGAAAATGTTGTAATTTATTAGCTGAAGTTAGGTTGGTTAAATTCTTCGTTCTGCTTCAGCCACCATTATTAAAAAGTGTATCATTAGTCTTCATTACACCTAGTGGGTAGAGTAAATTGGTTCTCCTCGAGTTCTCCTTTAACTTTAATTTCATGCACAAATTTAGATTCACAATTTCCAAACTTTTTTGCCAGGGCTTACGATCAGATCCCTAATGATAGATACCGAAATTTAACAGCTACGGACCTCAAATGGAAACGATGGAAGGATTAAACTAGATCACAATCTTGCTATCGTGACATCTATGGCCGCGCCGCCACCTGACATTACCAAGCGTCTTTGGTGATCCAATCAGGCATGAAAGCACCGTTTGGCCACATGTAGAGTGGTCTGGGCTGAATATGGCCACATTCTTATAGTAGTGTGACCACAAGTGTGTCCTGAGCTGTTAAAGAACCACCTATCCAACTCACATCACTTCGTTAAGCTGCCCTTTAGCCATATGTTGCTGTCAAGGAGCCAGACTTTTGGTGTTTTTAATGTAATCTTGAGGAACAGCATTTGCAGCTATGTTTGCACGTGTCGCAATAAATCACTGCACCTACTGTCTCATTTTCTTAGCAAAACAAAGAAACGAGGAGTGGTTTAAGGCTTCAGCACGGTACTGTTTGTTGTAATTTCAAATCTAGCTCTGTCCAACCGCCTGAAAGTGAAAGTGAGTGATATTTGTCATTGTGAACACGCAACAGCACAGCACACAGTGCACCACAATAAAATGTGACCTCTGCATTTCATCCATCCATGAAGGAGCAGCGGGCAGTAGACGTGGACAGCGCCAGAGGAGGAATGCCTGAGGACGGTACCTAGCTTATAAGTACCTCAATGGAAACTTTGCTGGTCTGGGATTCGAACCGGCAACCTTCCGATCACAGGGCGAATGGGCCTTAGCGATACGTTACCAACTGCTACAATGATGCGGTGGACACGCGTCGGAATAATCGGCGAAAAGATCAAGTGTACGGCTGTGTCGTGAGTGGAACGCTGGTCGTTTTTGTTATTTATCAACGAAAAGTCAGTTTCGTCTGTAAAAAATGGGAAGGTTTGACTGAACTGGAACACATCGGTGAATGACTTCCCTGAGAGAGTCGTGGGCGCTAACAAATGCATTTCCTAAGTCCAAACAGCGCGTGTTTATATCGTGAAAAATGTAATTCATGCATTTCTATGCAATTACTTCAGTTTTTGTGACGGCAAGGCATGGCACTGGTTCTCGTCTCCTTCTTATTCTTCTTTTATGGCGGTCAGCATCCAGCTTAACGGTGCTTTACTGCCACTGCGGCTTTGATCAGCTTACTGCCCCCACATTAGGAGGTAGCCACTGTACGCATGTGTATAATAACGTAGACCCAACTAATCGATTATTAAATTAGTTGCCAACTATCTTGATAATCGAGTTTAATCAATTTAATCAATCACTTGTTGCAGCCCTAACCGTGATATTGACTTGAGGTCATATTGCCCAGCCAAAATTCTAATTCGGGTTGTGACCGTCTCACCCAAGACCCTCGTTAATGTCAGGCATAAACATGACCCAGGAGTCGTAGGTTTAAAATCCTGCTCCCTCCTACTGCAAGCACAACCCGAGCTGGCCCACCTTGACCGAATAGGCCAGCGAGATGGTGACGGCGAGGGGCAGCCCCTCAGGCACGGCCACCACCAGCACCGTCACGCCGATGATGAAGAACTTGACGAAGTACTGGATGTAGATAGGCGTGCACTCCGACTTCCACTCTAGCCTCTGCACCCCGAACGTGTCGATGACGAAGTACAGGATGAGGATGATGACGGTCAGGGCGGACATGATGAGACCTGAGGGGAGGAGGGAAAGAAAGACGAGGAGTTAACCGAGCAACGTTTCGGAGGAACACCTTATGGCGGAAAAACAATGCACAACACAACACCATCTGGATGGCAGCTTTTCTTACATCTGACATTGATGTCATGGATTATATTATCACTTGCTTTTTATCTATTAAATACTCATATTTTAAAAAGTAAAATACAAGTAAAAGTAAAATATAGCCACAAATGGCAACTAGTGGGGTCCAAGCAAAAGTCGCAGAAAGGAGCATTGTATATTTCATTCTTCCATATCGGAGTTTTGATCGTTTATAACAAATTTTGGCAAAAACGAACTTGCAGCTCCTAAGATATAGGCATTTAGCATTTACAGCGCCCCCTATTGTTCCACTGGCGCCATTGATGCGCCAAAGCAGTTCAAAGAGAGAGAGAGAAAAAAAATTAATAATAATAAAGAAAAAACAGAACAATTCATGTTTGGACCCCTAAAAACAGTAAATTGTAACTGTAAAAAACTTTTCTGCAAAACAACACCAATCTGACACGCTCACAAGGGCAACTTGAGGTTAAGGGTCTTCCTCAGGGACCCGATGGTGGTACTACTTGGAATAGGATAGATCTGGATTTGAAGTTACAACCTCTTGGCCCATTGGCTGAGTAGAACAATAGCAACTTTGGTTATTGCCATTTTTGGTGGTGGTGGTCTAGTGTTGGGACGCTTGTCACCGCTCGACCACCACCAACAAAAATGGCAGTAACCAAAGCTGCTATTGTTGTACTAACTGCATAACATCAGCTTCCCAAAAATACTTGAGAAGCAGAATACTAACCTTTGGACCAAGAGGTCATAGATTCAAATCCATCTCTATCCTACCGCCATTGTGCCCCTGAGCATGACCCTTAACCCCTACGAGTTGTTCCAGCAGGGAGGCTGTTTCTGTAATTAGGAAACAACACTTGCTCTGGATGTTAGTCTGATAAATAAGGCAAATGAAAATGAAAATGAACTGATTTGAACTCTTTTTTTCAGGAAGCCTCCTTAAGAGCTTGTTAAGATCCAGTTGCATTTTTGAGGGAGGCAATTTTGAGAAACTTTGTGGAAAGTAGAGCTGGGAAAGTTAACAAGTGAGTAATCTATAAACTTGCACTCTTATATCATATTAATTTAAATCACAGAAATATTAAACATGTGACCAGGTTTGACCCAAACGTAGGCCCAGCACCTTCACTGCTGTTATTTGTCGGACTAAAGCCGGGTTTATACTTGAGTCTGAGAAGCACTGTGTTAACAAACAAACAAACTTCATTCAGAATCTCAACTTTCCACCCAAAGTCTGTTTACTGTTGCAATAAGTCGAAAGAGCGAGCCAGCAGGCGTGAGGAGGACAAACAAAAGGGAGATACAATGAAGGTCATTGTTGTTCTCCACTTGCGGATCCCAGCTACTGTCTCCCAAAGTAGCATATCAATCACGCTCGCGTGTTAATATAGTTTCTAGTGCTGTCTTTAAATGATTAATCTAGCGATTCTTTTTGGGGATTATTCATCTAAAGGCGTGGTGAGGGCAAACTTGTGTGCAAACTAGGGCTGGGTATCGTTGCTCATTTCCTGAATCGATTCGACTCCGATTCACAAGGTCATGATCCGATTCAATTCTCGATTCGATTCGATATCGATTTATTTTGAGACTTCTTTGCGTCAATACTAGTTTTGCTTGGTTATAAAATAGGCCAGACGGTGATTTGAGCGGAGCAGCTTCAGCCACGGCTCTATTTGGTTTCGGTTTCGCCGGTCTCACGTTTTTATAGCTCTCTTTGCGCGGTCGCGAGAAGTAGTGCACAGCCACAAGAAAAGATTGATCCGCGGATTTTTGAAACGACATCGTATTTTTCGAACGAGAATCGATATTGATCGGTGAATCGATTTTCTGAACCCAACCCGAGTGCAAACTTGTTGCCATCTACGGCAAGCCCCGAGGGGATGAAGTACATTCCCTTACAATACGTATAGCGCGACATTAAAATTCCCACCTGAAGAACTTTTAGAATCGACACTGATTACGTCGAAGAGTCGTTTGTTTCATTCGTGAGCAAAAAAAGAAACAGAAACGAATCTGGTGCTATGATTGGTGGAACGTGTTTGGACATCTGAACAAGACTGGATGCCAGTCGCAGTAGAAGGGGTCAACCAATCAGGAAACAATATCATATCTATTCAACGTCCAATGATTCAATGACTGCCGATATCAAGTCTTTTACGCTACGATTCTGATTCGCTTCACCAGCTGATCACTGAATCGATGAATCAGTGTAGATCGATGTATCGTTACAGCCATGTTATAATACAAAATGTTTATAGGCCGGGAGGTCTGAGTAGAGGTAGAGAGAGAGAGTGAGAGAGAGGCCACATCGTTTAGCCTCAATACTAGCGCTGGGTTCCAAAAAATCGATTCACTGATCAAGATCGATTCTCATTCGAAAAATACGATATCGATTAAAAAATTCGCGGATCGATCTTTTCCTGCGGCTATGCACTACTTCTCGTGACCGTGCAAGGAGAGCTATAAAAACGTGAGACCGGCGAAACCGAAACCAAATAGAGCCATGGCTGAAGCTGCTCCGCTCAAATCACCGTCTGGCCTAATTTTATAACCAAGCAAAAATAGTATTGATGCAAAGAAATCTCTAAATAAATCGATATCGAATCGAATCGAGAATTGAATCGGATCATGACCTAGTGAATCGGAGTCAAATCGATTCAGGAAATCAGCGACAATACCCAGCCCTACTCAATACAAGCAACAGCAGCGGTTTCCCGGACGCGGCAGGATGAGCGGATTTGGGACTGTGTGAGAAGGAGAGAGGGAGAGAGTGAGCGCGAGAGAAGAGATGGTGGAAGTGGGGTAATTATATGGAGTTCAGCCCAAAGGGACAGGCCTGTTTTCATACTGGGTGACACTATTTCTTTAGCGCAGCAAGTTAAATAAACGTACTGAACCAGGACGGCGGATGACAAATGAACTCATTTGCACGGGAGGCGTCTCAGGAAGCCGCTACGCCTGGGACGTTCTCTTTAACGCGAAGAAGCAATCGTTTCAAACACCAGCTCGTACCGCCTAATTAATACAAATAGCCTCTTTGGTGCGACGCAGATTTCGTCTCGCGTCATCCGAGGCAGCGATTACCGCGTTAACCGTAATAACTGGAACGCCGAACTCCGTTAACTGTGTTTTTTTTTTTTCGTTTTTTTACCTGCTTTTCCGATCTGCACCGCCAGCCTGGTCAGCTTCCCCTGCAGCACCGACTTCTCCTTCTTGGTAACGTTGACCTTCTTCTTCTCCTTCACCTCCTTCTCCTCTTTCTCCTCCGACTCGGTGCCCTCCTCGCTCTTGAGCGGCTGGATCTCCAGGGCGATGCCGTCCTGCGTCTTAGCTGGAGGAGAGAGCGGGAACGAGGGGAGGAACGTGTGGCCGGAAAAACAAATCAACAAACAAACAAACAAACAAAAAAAAGAAAGAAAACACCATTGAACGGATGAAGGGAGAAGGAGGGGAGTGGGGGGAGGGG
>JAVGVS010002882.1:0-10479 GCA_032718565.1 Distichodus sexfasciatus
ATTCTGACGGTATGTGTGTGGTTTCTGTAAGTTAAAGGGATTCTGAATTATTAAAACACTAATTAATAAACAAGCAAAATGACTGCGTCGGTCTCAAAGACTTTTAATAGTAACATTTGTGATCTCAAAATAAAATCCTGAGTCCTCTTTGTCCGAGTCCATGACAAGACCGAGTACAAATACAACTGAGTAAGAGACAAGACTGAGACTTGGGTTAAGAACCCCAACACTACTCAGTGGTAACTTTACTGGTCCGGGATTCGAACCAGCGGCCTTCTGATCACAGGGCGAACACCCTACTCACCCTATTCATTTCTATACACTGGTTCTCTATGGGAGGTTATAGTTGCACACGGGTTCTCCTACCACTGTTCTGCAGATGACACTCATCTCAGTCTTTCCTTTCCACCAGACGACTAACAGGTCTTAACCCGTATTTCAGAATAACTAGCTGACATTCCTTCTTGGATGACATCCCACCACCTCAAGTTACGTGAACTCTTGTACGTCAAAGGCAATCCTTCACCAAGTCTTGACCTTGCCATTTCTTTTGATAACTCTGTTAGCATCCACTCAAAAAAACGGCAAGAAAACTTGGTGTCACTCTGGATGACGAACTGTCATTCTCTTCACACATAAGCAACCTCACTAGTTCCTGCAGATATCTCTTATACAACATCAGAAGAATCCGCCCCTTTCTCACCGCTGAAGCAACTCAGCTTCTCGTCCAGTCCTTGGTCCACTCTAAGTTGGACTACTGCAACTCCCTAATTCAATTTAAATTTAACAACAGTCATTGTCACAAAGCACTTTACATATAACTGGCCTAAACCCCCCAACCCCCCATTTAATGTACAACAAGCAATAGTTCAAGATGAGTTGTTAGTTATTTAGTAATGGCTGGACTTTCAATAAAGGCAACGCGGCCACTTCAGTTGATCAGAATGCAGCTGTGAGACTTATCTTAAGTGTCTCTAAATTCTCGCACACCACACCTCTACTGCGGAACCTGCACTGGCTCCCTGTGGCTGCTCGCATCAGGTTCAAATCCCTAACACTTGCTTTTAAGGCCAAGACTGGAAGAGCACCTCCTTACTTCTTATCAGCACTGATTAAACATCTCACTTTTTGTCCTCTCAGAGCATCAAGCGCTTGCTCATCTGGAAGCAATCGCTACTTAAAAGAAGAGGAAAACATGCATCGAGACTCTTTGCAGTGCTGGCTCCTCAGTGGTGGAACCGACTTCCTCTTGCCATAAGAACTGCTGAGTCCCTTGCTGTCTTCAAACATCGTCTGAAGACACACTCTTCAAAGAGCATCTAGAGGATTAATTTAATTTCACATCTACATTGTCTTACCCCTCAAGGAAAAAACAAAAACAAAACAAAAATAAAACACTAACATGAACTTTCGTTTTCTCTAACCCATTTTCATTAAAGTATAAAACTTAGTCTGCGGTAACTTGATTTAATCACAGTTGTTGATTTTAAACATAGCGTTACAGATCAAAGAACAGTCGTGGACTACAAAGCACTGTTGTAAGTCGCTCTGGATAAGAGCGTCTGCTAAATGCTGTAAATGTAAATGTAATGCTCCAACAACTGCCTCCATTTTGGACTAAAAAGTGCAACCAAAGTCTTCCAGAGCAAGGTGATGGAGAACCTGCAAGTAAATAAGGGTGTAATGAATAAATCTCAAAGGCCTGGGTCTGGCATCAGGCCCAATGCAGACAAAGTGGAAGTTGTTCAACAGCTGCCACCACCAACAGCCATGCAGGGAGTGGACGCTAAGTGACACACTTGCAAACTGATGGACACAAGACTGACACACTTGACGATATAACCTTTGTGGCATCTATTTGAAATGGCTTATCCGTAGTGTCTTCCTCGCCCCCCTCTTATTCTAGTTTTGCCCACTGTAGCTTCACATATTATTGTTTTTAACTAGTCACATGCTGCGTGCTGCATACTTCCTCAAAGGCCGCTTCCTCTGTGATGGTGTGAATTGATAACAGAATTAACAGTTTGCCCTCGTTCTGTTCAGGCACGGCATGACAGTTGACCAGAGTGTGTTTAGTCCTTCTGAGTAAAGTCTAGTTTATATTTCAGTTCAGTAAGGATGGAGAAGTGTCTTTATCTCATTCTAAACTGTGTTTTTCTCACATCACTACAGGTGAGAGTTTACTGCTTTTTAAAAGGTTTTACATATGCACTTATGCTTGTTCACATTAATTACGCTTAATTTATAATTACATGATTGCTGGAGGTCTGAACTCTTCCGGTTGTTGTTGGCTGATCACTGTGAAAAGGAACTTTTTTTTTTTTTCAAAGCTGAACATTTTAAGCATTTTGTTCTAGTAGAGAAATAAACATGCAAAGAGAACTGGAACAAAGAAGTAAACGGGCGGGGCGCAGGAACCATGCTGCCGCTCCCACAGTGGAAGGTCCTGAGTTCGACTGCAGAGCCCTGTTCACGGAGTTCTCGGGGACCCGGTCCAACTTCCCACAATACTGAGGTACCATGAGCAAGTGCCCATCCCAAATGCAGACGTCACATTTCATTGTGATGTACTGTGTGCTGTGCTGTTCACAATGACAATAATCACAAAAAACAAACAACTAGACATCACAAATGTTGTGTTTTGGATGATTAGACAGATGTTAATGAGCTCATATCCAGTTATTTATTAAACATAAAAATATTTTTAGGCGGTAATGCAGCAGAAGGCGGTGTGTGTGTTCACAGGATGGGCGGTGAAGCGCCGCTGCATGTATGTAAGCTTTTAGTTTAACTATTTTCTCCAGTAGCTTGCCTTGAAGGCTGGATTTCTTGAACCAAATAACTTTCCCAGTAGTTATATTATTTTTTTTTGATCATAGCTGTAGCCATTCACAAAGCCAATTTCCAGACATAATTGAGAAAAGCAGAGGTTTCTGCAGTATGGCTTGAAACGCGAACAATCATATGAAATAAAGTTATGTTCATGCGCGAATTTTCTACTTCTGGCTTCTACCACTCTGTCTATCGAAATGTATGTGTATAGAATAAACTGGGCAGAGAATGCAGAGACACACACACACACACACACACAGACAGCCAAGAGGATGGAGGAGGGAAACAGGAAGAGAACAAGAGAGCAGTCTACTGACACTGGCTGCCGTGGTCTTATCTGCAAAAACAGACACTTGTTGAATTGGGACAGAGAAATTATATGTTAGTTGCAAAGCTTGCAATCCCAAGACCAAACTGAAGTTGTCGACGCCACATATAACACCAACCTGGGAACCACATTCAGGCACTCTTTCTAGCTTCCCTACTGCAGTAAGGTCATTATAATGAAATGTGTGAAAAATAATCTTCTAAGAAGTTTGGCTCAAAGTGTTAGGAAATTAGCGAAAAGTGAGGGAATAACAACGCTATGTAACGATGTTAACCCACCAGCAGGGGAAACTAGCCGCCTACAAATGCAATTACTTAAAACCGAGTTCTTTTACCCCAATTCTTAAATGACCTTATCTGATCTTAATTCTCTTGCAATGGAATTAAGTAAAAAATAAGGGCAATAGATGGGCTGATTAAGGGTAAACTACTGAATTTTCCTCTTACTTTTTTTTAGTTTGGCTCTTAGTAATTATAATTTAAAAATACATACTTTTAATTTAATTTTTATAAAAGTATAAGTAGTTTAAGATTGTTTTAAGTACTTTGACTACTTAAAATTCCTTACATTGCCTCTTAATTCTAATTATTAAGTAGTGGGCAGTTTATGGCAATCTTAAGGGTCCCTAATTACTTAAAATTCTTTACATTGCCCCCTTAATTTGAATTAATTAAGTGCCAGTTTAATAATTTTATATGGGTCTGTTGATTCTGTCAGAGTTGGAAGTCGACGTTTATTTATTTTAGATACGCTACGATTATAAAGGAAAACATCAAAAATAAAGGGACTTTCCGCTTTTTGGTCTCATATGAAAGAAAAAGGTCTTCAAAATTAATCTGGTCTCCGAAAAGGAAAACAATATTTTTGAAGTTTTTCAACATAATCTGCCCGTATCTAAATAAATAGAACGCCGACTTCCGACTCATTACGGCAGATCGGGTCACATATTTCTTTCACCCCTTAATTTTTATTAATTAAGAGGTTATTTAAGACTGTTTTACATTTTTAAATATTGAAAAATAACCTTTTCTCAACACAATTTTACTGTGTGCTGAAATGTTTAGGATACAAACAACGGCATAATAAATCACAAACACATGGATAAACTTACATTGGTATTATTATTAGTTAATTTGCAACAAAAAAGAAATACAGGCCACTTGCCCTTGGGCTTTGAAAGCCCTTTTTTGTGGGCTATAGTTACATATTCATGGCATCCTCGTCTTCCTCTCTTTATTCTTTTTCACTTCTTTTTCCCTTCTGATCTGTCTTGTTCCCAACTGTCTCTTGTGTTCTTTCTCCCTTCTCCTTTATTTTTATTCATTGCTTTTCCTCACATCTCCTTTAATGATATTTAAGACCTTAATTTTCACCAAATCATTTTAATTACCCTTGTCTTAGGTGCGCTATCTAGGAAAAGACATTATTTCACAATATTTCAAGGAAATTACTTACTTTGTAGGTGCTTCAAATGAAGGTATGATGTCCTGAGGCATACCTAAGTGCTTTCTTTCTACATAAGGAAAAATAAAAAAAAATACAGGTATATAGCAACATTGGTCAAAATTAAGATGAATAACAGGAAATGCAACATTTTAAAAACAAAATTTTAAATTTGATTTGCAATGTGATAGGTTAAAACTAAATATTTAATTCTGTCTTCTCATTGACTGTCCCATTGGGCTCCAATTCACTGCTCACAAAAACAGTCCACGTTTATTATTTCAAGAGTATTATATTGACTGCTATTATAAACTATATCAGCCATAACATTATGACTTACTTGCAGGTGAAGAAGAATATCGATTATTTGAAAACATAGTGGAAATTTGACGGTGGATGGGATATTAGGGTGAAGTAGTGAACAATGAGGATATATTGGTAAGCAAAAAAAAAAAAACATGCCAAACCTAAAGATGTAAAATGTAAAACACAATTGACCCCCAATAACTTTGCCAAGGGCCAGCCGTCTTCAACAATCTTATGTGTCTGTAAATACACAAACTATGTATGCACATATACTGTATTGACTCTGAAGTTTAAGACTAAAAAATAAAAAAATATAATAAGGACTGCACAATATTTAAGAGGGCTAAATTATATGTATATTTCTATATATATTTACACAGTCACAATACAGGTACATATATACAACAAGTTACATACTTTGTTTGAGCAAAGCTACTCTCCTTTTTTCTTCTAGACAATGTAAAATTAAGAAATAAAGTTATGCTATGACATTAGAAGCCAGAAAGTGAAGCAGAGCATAATTAAATCAAGAAAATTATTCAGCTTACGACTCGTGGATTTTGTACAAGTCTGAATGCTGACATTCCATTGATTATTTAATTTCATTGTAAGCGGGTTGAATAATTTTGACTTGGAGTTACTTATATACAGTACTGTGCAAAGGTTTAGGCAGGTGTGAAAAAACGAAGTTGTAAACAAAGAATGCTTTTCAGAAATATAAATAATGATTGTTTATTTTTATCAATTTACAAAATGCAAAGTGAGAAAACAAAAGAAAAATCTAAATCAAATCAATATTTGGTGTTACTACATTTTGCATTCAAGACCAGCATCAATTTAAGAGGATTTTTTGTAGGATTATAACTATTATGTTATTTTTGTAGTCATTATATTATTTTTGTAGGATTATAGGATTATAGATCTGTAGGTTAGCTCTCCAAGATGTTTGGAACAACCTACCAGCTGAGTTCCTTCAAAATCTATGTGCAAGTGGACCTAGGCAAGGCAAGGCAATTATTTATATAGCACATTTCATACACAGAGGTAATTCAAAGTGCTTGCTAAAAGAATATTTATGACCTAGAAGAATTGATGCTGTTTTGAAGGTGAAGGGTGGTCACACCAAATATTGATTTGATTTAGATTCCTCTTTTGTTCATTCACTGCATTTTGTTGATTGGATGAAAATAAATGATTAACCCTTCCATTTTTGAAAGCATTCTTTGTTTACAGCATTTTTTTCCACACCTGCCTAAACTTTTGCACAGCAATTTCTTAATGCTCCCCAGAATTGACAAGCATAGTCACCCCCTGAATTCACACCTTAAAAATGAACACTACTTACTACTGTCCTTAATAACCCCTTAAAAAAGAACCCCCTGAAATACCATCTTAAATTTGAGATGAAGGGCTTTCACACTCATGTGAGTTAAATCTAATTTAAGGAAAATTAAGGGATCTGTTTCACTAATTAAGGGCCACTTAATTCAAATCAAGGTCTGGTGTATTTTTCAGGTAAATTAAAGCAGGTTGGCCATTTAAGAACATTGTAGCCAGAGTGATGTGGCCTAGGCCTGCTCTAAGCTGATCCGTCTGTCAAAGTAAGCTTGTAAAGATTAGGCTACATGTAGTTTTTATCCTTGTGAAATTAAGCATAGGTGTTTAGGGTGTTTTCACATATAGTCCTCTTTAAAGGAACCGAACTCAGTCCTCTAGAAGTGCTCCAAAAGTGGACCAACAGAAAGGGAACTCAGTTCTTTTGATATTCACACTGTGAGTTCATTTGAAAAGGGGCTTGGTTCTCTTACTGCTCCGCTTCAGCTCAGATGGGGCCTCAGTCCTTTCTGTTCATATTTCCATTCTAGTGGAGCTCTCAGCAGAATTTTACTGCTTTGCATTTTGTATAGTGTCTTTTTTTTTTTTAACTGAACAAAAACTGTTAAAACCAGGAGTGCTTATGTTCATATATGCCAGTTAAAACTAACTGGCGTCAAGGATTTGGGCAGAACTCTAGACTGAGACCATCTCTGGATGTGGTCTCAGTTCGCTTGCTTTCTCGAGGGGTCTGAGCTTGTTTGGTGTTCAGCGACATACATAAAAAATGCTGCCTAATTGATCTGATCTTCATGAAGGCTGAATGGAGCAAGTGTGACCTTAATCAGTAGGCGCCAGTTGTTTAGATATTCAGAGTGATGTTCAAGGCCTTAGGTCAGGGGTCTCCAGCCTTTTTAATTAAAGTGAGTTTTTAATTTGGTACTAAATACTGTACTTGTTTCTACCTAATAGTAGGCCAATAACTTTTTTTTTGTTTTATTCCCAGCAGTAAGCTTTTATTTATGTCTTGATGCTTCACATAATGCAATGTCTACACTGTGTTAAATTGTTGGCCGTTTTAACAAATGTTTAACTACTGTATTCGACTGTCATTTTGCACTGATCTGGCATTGGGTTGGTACAATATGAGAAGCTTCTGATGTAGTAAAACTACTTTTGCCAGTATTTAGTAACTAGCTTGCTATATTTCTTTTATGGTGGTAGCTTTTGTGCAGTGAAGCTTAATTTACTGTTGAGTAACTGATAGCTTAGCTCACTACACTTTACAAGTAGCTTGCCCAACACTGTGTGTGTGTGTGTGTTTTCATGTATGTACCGCCAGAAGGCATGGCTGTTTCTATAAACACTTCTATTCACAGACTTTGTGTGAACATTGGACTGGTCACTATAATGTAAAATGATGTCCATGAGTTAATTGAGAAACTAAAAGAGGTAAAAGGTTAGCGTTTGGTTACTGAGGTTAAGGTCTGTTGCAGCTGTAGTGTTATTTACAGCTAGTCATTATGGGAGTCAGTGACAGACCTCATGAAGATAGTAATACAAGTGTGTGTGTGTGTGTGTGTGTGTGTCTGTGTGTGCGGCCATGTATTTGTCAAGACATCGATTGTCCCCAAAATCACTTTTTATCTGTTTTTAAGCTTTAGGGGACATTTGAGTTATGTCCCCATGAGGAAAAACTGACTTTATAGAAAATGTGCATGTTTTTGATGAGAAAGTAAAAGAGGTAAAAGATGTGCTTTTAGTTAATGGAGGTTAAGGTTAGATTAGGTGTAGGTGTAAAATTATGTACTTTTAGTCACAGGGAGTTCTGGTGGACAGATTCCTCACAAAGATAGTAATACAACTGTGCGTATGTGTGTGTGTGTTACTGCAGGTAAAGTATTAAGTTCCAGTAACTAGTTTGTTTTGGCAGCTCAGTAAGAATGCAGAGATGAGTTTTTTTATTTTCTTTTATAGTTCATGTTATTGAAGGTGTGTGTATACTTTCATATTATTGTATAATACATCACTAGAAAATAGATGACTAGATACCACTCTGATTTTTGTTTCACTATTATTTTCATATGTGCACATGCAGTGAGTCTGATGAAAAAGACATATTTAATTAAGAAATCAAAGAAAACGTAAATAAAATTGAAATGCAAAAAGAAAAACCTATGAAAAAAAACTTAACTCATGAGATCGAAGAACACAACATTGTTATTTGGAGAAATTGAATTGTTTAGATATCATTTTCAAGCAAATTTTGTCTTAAGAAAAATTCCTGGATCTAATATTTTCTTCTCAAACAATTCTATTGTTATTGTCATGAATGGCGCTGTGTATGAGACAAAAAGGGGGTGGAACGAAACAGTGAAGGTGAGCGACACAGGCCCTTATTGAACAACGCAAAAACAGTGCAGAATTCACAAAAAATCCAGGCAAAAACGAAAACCAATGGCAAAAAGTGAACCAAAAAAAGGAGAAAAAAACAATACGGAGGGGCTTCAGCCCCTCGCTGTGGCGAAATCCAGAAGGTCCTCTCAAGAAAGTCTCTCCGCCGACCGGAACAGTGGACCTGGAGGTATCCCTGCCAAGGATAAGCAAAGACGGAGACTAGAACAGCCCAGAGCGAAGCAAAAGCCGGAGCGCCGTTAGCGGGCAGTACGGAGCCTGGGAGCACGCAACATAAACATGAAAAAACACACGGGGAAAACCAAAACCAAACAGAACAGTCTTACGAATGTCCAGGGCGCGCCAACAAAACCACACAACACAACGCCACGCCACGCCACGCCACGCCACGCCACGCCACGCCACACCACAACACGCCACACCACAACACACCACAACACAACACACCACAACACACCACAACACAACGCCGGGGGAAACGCGAGGGAGAAAGGTCCCCAAGAACGCCCTGGATCGATAATAGTTAACAGAACGAGGCAATCAAACAAACCAATAAGAAACAGAAAGCTAATCGTGCACAGCTGAACCGAATCAAAACGAAAGTAAGGCCGTGATCTAATTCACCCGTGAACTATACAGGGAAGGGCGCACGAAGTGAAGACAAAACCCGGAAGTGGGCAAAGATCTAAACGGAGGTGCGCTACTAGGAGAGTACACGAAGTGAACACGTAGAACCCGGAAGCGGGCAAGTGAGCTAATGGGGCGGTGTACTGATATGCAAACCTAACGTGATCTATACACGAAGGAGGGCACCAAACGTGATCCCTAAGACAGATTCTACTCTCTCGACGTGACAGTTATGTAGTTGCTTACACTACTGTTCATGGGATATGTTAGACACAGTTTACTAAAATAGCGTAAAATCATTCATTTAAAAATGTAAATGAAACTACATTTTTTCTGGGAGAGTATTGCCTAAACAGTGGTGATTTTATGCTAAGATAAATTTCTGCACCCTTTTCAAAAGGAACATCCATAATTCCTTAATCAGACTTCCATGTTTTTGCAGGACGCCCTATTCTGGCAAAGTATTTCATGTTTCTAGCAGCATTTTCATTTACTGATATAGTTCATTATATCTCCTGTTTCAATCTGCTGAAACATGATTTCTTTCCACATGCACTCACTCTGGCATAACTTTGTCAAGAACATTCCATAGTATAAGTGTATAAAATATCTCAAAATCTTACTGCAGCATTTGGGAATAAAGCTGAAATATCGCTGTTTTGTCACATTCTGCAGTAAAATGCTTTCTTCCATAAGTAGTCAATAAAAGCTACAGCATTGTGTTGTGGAATGGTGGATGGAGCGTATCTCCAGCAGGAAGAAAAGATTCTCATTCACAACTGATCAAGCCTTTCAGATCAGAGGTGAAACGTCTTAAAGAACCTAAAAGAAGTCCAGTTGTCTTCAATTCAAGCTCTCAAGACCAAACTGGACTCCTTAACCATCAACTCAACTATTATCCTGGAATAATATTCTACAAACTAAATACATTACACATTAAAATGTCATTAACAAGATTATGCAAATCATTTCTCATTATTCTCATATAATTATAATGAGTGTCAACATTAATATTGTAAAAAGATCATCAGTGTTTGCTGGATTGTAAAGAACATGTTACATCCACATGTGCTGGACTGTGTGATAGAGATGGATGTTAACTGGTGTGTTTCTGCAGGTTGTGATCTGGTAGAGAAGAAGAAGATAAACTACATCACTGCATACACAGGAGACTCAGTACTGCTGCCCTGTTACTGCACTGATCTACACACCAA
>JAVGVS010002883.1:0-10475 GCA_032718565.1 Distichodus sexfasciatus
GGGACATCACACTCCGCTTCGGCACAGGTGCACAAACCAGCGCTTAACAATGCCCTCATTAAAACACTGGCTGTGTGTGCCAGTGTGAGTGTGTGTGTGCGTGCGTGTGTGTGTGTGTGTGTGTGCGCGCGTAAATGAAACCCCAGGGCTTGGCAGTATGATCTCAAATCACTATCGCAATCATTTGAACATCATACCTCGATTACAATGAATTAAGTTCTCTGACAAGGTTCGTACTTTACATATTAGAGGTCGACTGATATTGGTTTTGCAGGGCCGATATCGATACCGATTACTGCTAGAGTCGATAAGCGATATTTTGAATCGATATATTTTTTTAAAAAACGAAAAATTGTGCTCAGCTGAAACTCTCCTCCTTGTCTTCTCCTTCACGGAGCTTGACGCTGCGCTCGTGTGCGAGTGGGATGTGAGCGACAACAAGGCTTCAGGCAACATTGGCTACTACTGGTGTGACATGTAGCCAATCAGAGACTGTTGTGGGCGGGACATTAAATGAAGCAGCGAATCGAGAGCAAACGGCACAGAGAGAAGAGACACTGATACCGATAATCGGCAAAATGACTAATATCGGCCCCCGATAATCAGCCCGGCCGATAGTCGGTCAAACCTTAATACACATGTTTAATTATTAAGGCTAGGATCATTTTACATTGACATCATTTAGCAGACGCTCTTATCCACAGCGACTTACATCTCCTAATTCCAGGGACAGTTCCCCTGAGAGCAACTTAGGGTTAAGGGTCTTGCTTGGGGACCCAGTGTTGGTAACGCCAGAGGTCGGATTCGAACCCACAACCTGTTGGTCCCAAGGCGAGTGTCCTCCCACTAGGCCACCAACACCCTAATTTTGTGACTTTTATTGCTTAAATAATTAAAACAGTCGTCATGGCAAGGTTCTAAGATTTGCGAGATTTCCGCATGTCGGATTTAATTCAATTATGACCAGCCATTATGCAACACAATCCCTGGCCAGACTAAACCTCGGACAGATTCAAGGTCCTGTATTTGTCACGTACATAATTATACAGGTACAACATGCAGTGAAATGTATCACCGCCTCTTTCTTTGACTGTGCAACCACAGAGAAAGTTGGGTTTGTGAAGTAAAACAAGGAATACAAGGTAAAAAAGATATCATTTTTATATAACTATATATATGGGCGGCACGGTGGCGCAGTGGTTAGCGAGAAGGTCCTGGGTTCGAACCCCGGAGACGGCCGTAGGGTCTTTCTGTGTGGAGTTTGCATGCTCTCCCCGTGTTTGCGTGGGTTTCCGCTGGACGCTCCGCTTGTCTCTCACAGTCCAAAGGCATGTGATATAGGTTCATTGGCGACTCTGAATTGGCCCTGTAAGGCGTGAATGTGTGTGTGAGCGTGTGCGTGTGCCCTGCGGTGTGCTGGCGCCTGCTCAGGGTTGTTCCCCGCCTTGCGCCCGAGAGTTCCCGGGATAGGCTCTGGTCCCTCCGCGATCCCAGATGTGTATATATATATATACATAGTTCGCCCCGCGATAAGGTCACCGGTTCGAATCCCAGGACCGGTAAAGGTACCACGAGCAAGGTACCGTCCCCAAGCCGACTGCAGATGGTCACATTGGTTCAACATAGAAGTAGTAGCTTTGAAGTATAATACAAATATGAACAGACAATATGAAATATAACAATGGGTTGCCAGACACTGATTACACAGGTAACACTGAGAAAGGGGGGTGGGGGGCAAAGCCCTGACTGAGGAGCCGAACGGCAAGAGGATAGAATCAGATTTGACCTCTCCGGAACCTTCTACCTGATTCCAGAAGCTGAAACAGTCTGTTATTGGGGTTGAGACACGTCTTTTGCAAGAGCCAGTGGAGCTCTAATAGTTAAACATCTCGCAAGAGCCGAACAGAAAGCGTGTTTGACGGTGGTTGTAATTTGTCAAAAGATCTCGTCACACTCCCGCCCAAAATGCTCGTTCTTTGGTCACTCTTGAGGCGTGCGACGGCATTTCATTAGTCTAACTTCCCTCGGCTTGCCCTCACCGCGTTATGGGAGTTCCAGTTGCTCCCTGGATGCATCCCCGTCCGCCTGGATGAACGGAGAACGACGACGCAGTGGCATAAACGCTCCTAACGCTCGCCATTGTTGCTATTTATTAAACGGGGGTGGGGAAAAAAGGCACGCACGCACGCTCGTCGTGGTGAAGCCGTGCTCGTGATTACTCTAAATCATTCTGACTGTGCGTTATTAATTAAAATGTATTAATAAATCATAACTGGGTAATTTCCAACACAACAAAATGAGACGTTTCAAGGGGAGAGCTGTGGAAGCACTTAACAAGACGTTAAGATGTTCCGATCTGCCAATTACAATTAACAGGCTCGACTGCGGTCTCGTTACAGACTAATTATACAGCTCATCGATATAAAGCCCTGCAGCTCCACACGTGTGATATTCCACTCCGGTGTGTTGCGCTGGGGAGGCCAACCACGCAACACGCTTCAGCAAAACAATGCTGTGTTAGTTATCTTGCTGAAGGAAAACAGTGTGAAGACTGTGAGGAAAGGTAAAGATGGACATGATGGACAGCACTTATTTATGGGTACAAATGGGAACGGTGGGCTGGGTGCAGGCTGGGCCCGGTTCTGCCCTCCTGATTGGTTAATCATTAAAAAAATTCCAAGAGAAAGCATCATGGCGTGCAGCGTTGCTATTTGCTACGTATCAAGGTACGTGATTGCTCCACTAGGCTACCGTTTGTCCAACAGACTGCAGATAGGTTGCTGACATGAGCCACACATCTTTGAGCAGAGGTTTCTCAAGATCAGCAAGTATGAGATACATAGATGATGTGAAAATATTATAGTGATGTAAAGTGCGCCATATAAATGAACTGAACTGAACTGGATTTCGTCGAGTTGAGCTTCTTTCTATCACCGCAACCACAATATCATTTCCCACCGAGTTTCCGCCTGGTTTTAGTTTCTTTTTCGGTCTCTCTCTCCCGCTTTATCGCGTCTATCGTGTTGTGCGTCATGTGGATCGACAAATACACCAATGGGAATGTCTTTTCTGGATGGCGCGCATTATTGTCAAAGCCAAAGTAAACTTTGTCATCCCTGCTACATACTGCATGAGTACACAGAGAGACGAGATGACGTGGCTCCAGTTTTAACAGTGCAAAGAACAAATAAGGCACATAGAATAATCAATATATAAATAGAATATATGATATACAGTTTAAACTAGAAGGAGAGAGAGAGAGAGAAAGAGAGAGAGAGAGAGAGAGAGAGAGAGAGAGATTATTGATAAGCAGTGTTGGGCACGTACCTTTAAAAAAGTAATTAGTTATAGTTACTAGTTACTTCTCACAAATACTAACTGAGTTAGTAACTGAGTTACATCATTATAAAAGTAACTAATTACCAGACAAAGTAACTATTGCGTTACTTTAAAAAAAATCTAATTTAATATAACTATAAAATAAATATAAAACATTGTACACTAATCTACACTATTTTAACGTGTTGTCACCGACGCAGAGAGACTCTTTTTTCCTGGGCGTAAGTTGCACGTTACATAAACATTTTTGCCTTTCACCTCAGCGAGGGAAAAGTAGTGCTTATACTTCCAGTTTGCAAAAACTACCTTTAAACATCGTTGTGACTCCTGGATGTTGGTGCGCGCGACTGACCGTGCATGTGCTTGTGTGTGAACGCCCGCACTACTCAGCCTCTGATTGGCAAACAGTGGAAATGTACTCAATCTTAGTCAAAAATCGCGTTCTCAGTTACACCACGTTTACAGACACACCAATCATCATCACTGGTTATGTGTCCCGCCCCGGCCCCGAACACACACAAACACACACCCCCCAGAGGAAGAGAGGTCCTATGGCTGAGAGAGACGCTGCTCGCATGAAAACCGCTTCAGTGTTCTCAGTTATAGTTACGCGCTTTTTATTGTCAGTAACGGTAACGGCGTTGTAACGGGGGAAACAGTCATTCGTTTGATTACTTGTTACTGAAAAAAGTATCGCCGTTAGTAACGCCGTTTATTTATAGCGCCGTTATTCCCATCACTGTTGATAAGGAATAGGTAAAATGTGCAAAATGGCCTAATAAACGTTACTTAAATGAGACAAAACAAGAGTAACGAGTTGAAAACGTAAGAAGTAGAAAGTACAGATATTCATGCTAAAAATGTACGAAGTAGAAGTTTAAAGTTGGCACAAAAATCGAAGTACATCTCTGGTCAGCGGTAGGGCTAAGCGATATGGCCGAAAAATATTGCGAAATTACAATAGATTATATATATCTCAATATATTCTCCCTTTCTGGGAGAGAACTACATTTTCCACAACCTCCACGCATAGCCTGGAGCCGCGGCCAGAAAAATACGATGGGCGCACTACATATTTGACAAACTCTATAACAAAATCCGTCGGCTCATTTTGGGCAATGCAGTTGATGCTTAAGTTTGTTTGGTAATTAAATTCAATCCAATTGAGAAGAGTGATGACTTTTATGTAGCCAAATTCTTTGCCACAGTTGTCGTTTTCTTATCTTTGCTCAAAAAAAAAAAAATCGATACATCAATATCTCCCGATATTTTCCTTCACGATATACTATATGGATTTCTAGCTCTAAAAATCGATATTTCCGAGGGGGAGAATCATGTGCCACGAGCAGCCTCAAAAAGCTGACTGGACACTTTAAATTCTTGTTTTCAATCACGTACTTTATCTTAACTTTTCTGGTGTCCACTAGTTCAGCGTGTTAAAATGCGAAGACAAAGTTCAAATTGTTCTGGCTGAATTATTAATGTAATGTGATTCATTAAGACCGCTCAGATCGTACACAGCAACTTGCATTCCAGCTCTGGTTTCACATTTCCAGTGAACTGTAGAATATCGCAGTATATACAGAATCACAATATGTTGTGACAATCATATCGTGACCCATGTATCGTGATAGGTATCTTATCGTGAGGTCCTTGCCAATACCCACCACCCCTACTTGGTCATACAAAAACAAAATCTATGATCCCAAATCTTGCTGCGTAATCTTCCGTTGGGATTGAGAAAGCCGAATCCCTTTTTTTTTTAAATATAGAGAGTTGGGATATCACCACAAACACGATGAAAGCAAAGATTATTTTCCTACTTTTCAGTGCCAAAGAGAATGTCCAAAAGCCTTCTTACAGGAGCGACATCAAAGGTTAACCCAAATGCTGGTTTTGAGATTAAAGGAGTTTCTTTGGCATTTTCTCAGCATCACCCGAGACCACGGCCAGTGTAGCGGGACGGCTGGGTGTTACTGCGGCAGCAAACCTGCTGAGAGATTTCTTTTTTTTTTTTTACTGGTGGAACAGAAAAAGCAGACTTTTGTTCCATCACCAGGCTCTGAGATGGCAGAACAAAATCCTGCTCCTTCATCCGGTTACAATACACATTCATCCCCTTAAAGTGGGGATGAGCTCATCAGCCTCCTCAGCCGAGTGTGAGTGTGAGCGCACGCGTGTGTACGTGAAGTAGAAAGAAAAAAGCGCGTTGCAGAAAAATCCAGAGAACAAAAGTACTTTGAGGAAAATGGATGTGTTTGGCTGCGTATGTGAGCGTGCCGCCATTTTCACGCTTGTGTAGTGTGAGATCGAGCAGATAGAACTGATTGTCACACTGTGGTCACTCCGGTCTCCAGAGGCTGGCAATTATTTACGGAAACATTCCCTGTGTTAATCAAACAAGCGCGCCGGAATGACGAGCGCTAACCCTGACGGAGACCAACAGTGACTGCCGACCCGTCGCGACGCACACACGCACTGACACGTACACACTCACGTTCCCACTTACGGGGCCAATTTAGAGTCACCAATCAACCTACAGTATACCGTGTGCTGAGGGACTATGGGAGGAAACCGGAGCACCCGGAGAAAACCCACACAAATAATAATAATAGGGGAGCAGAAAAACTCCACACAGAAAGACCCCACGACCGGCCAAAGGGATCGAACGCCACCGTGTTGCCCCCAGAGTGAGAAATATATATTAATATTGCAAGATTTATAGAGACTGGGAGATGAAATGTGAGTAATTTCAGGGACAATCTCCTGGGAGCAACTTGGGGTTAAGGGTCTTGCTCAGGGCCCCAATGATTAGAGACGGGCCGATACCACTTTTTTATGTTCGATACCGATATTGTAAATTTATCTGCCGATACCGATACAAATCCGATACAGTCACAGTCTTTTTTTAAACATGAAATAATACTTTAAAATGTCTGAATACATGACTGAGATTACTGTTATGCTTAAGGAAATGCTTGATTTAAATCCTGTTTTCCTACTAAAACAATGTCATAATTACACACACACGTATATGCTAAATTATTTTTTTCTCAAAAATTGTTCATTTAGACATATAAATATTTCTTCTTTCTTCCTGATTACACCATAACATTATAAAATTGAAAAAAAAAAATTGATCAATTGAAAATGAAATACTGACGTTTGTCATTTTGAACCGATTTGGCCTATAAAATGAGCTGCTTTTGCAGAGAACTACATTTCCCACGATCCTCTGCGCACACCCCGGAGCCGCGTCACAATGATGCGTTGGGCGCGCGTTCCAGAATAAACGATGGAAAATCTATGAGAAAATCTAAATAAATGGCAGAACTGTGAGTAGAACGCTGGTTATTGTGGTTATTTATCAGCTAAAATATGGTCTGTGTGTGTAATAAAGGCGACATTTTGACCGAACTGGAGCGTTTTGTGAGTAACGGCGCTCATCAACACAGCGCGTGTTTACGTCGCGAAAAATGCCAAAAAATGTTTTTATTCTGTTTTAGTGCACGGAACATCTCACAAATACTTTCACATACAGAGGGATCAGGTCTTGTCTTAATCGCGCCACTGAAAACATTGTGCGTCACTATTAAGCGTCCGTGTGAAATACAAGCAGAGCGTGAAACTGAATTAAACGAAGCTTCTATTCTAGATTAATTCCAGAAAACAGATCGGCTCCATAGAACGGCCCAATGCCGCCGATACCCGATCCAGCTGTTTGAGCGGGTTATCGGACCGATACCGATCCACATATCGGATCGGCTACATCTCTACCGATGATGGTAGAGTTGGAGGTAGGATTGGAAATCACAACCTCTTGACCAGCACCAGCACCACCATCCAAAAGTGTCATTGTGAACACACCACAGCACAGCACACAGTGGCTCAGTGGCCGAGTGCGTGAGTGCAGGAGACAGAAAGACATAGAAACAGATAGACATAGACAAAGGGGCAGACGAGTACGGAGAGGAGACAGAGAGGTGAGAGAGTGAGAGGAGGAAGGAGAGAGAGTGGGAGAGAGAGAGAGATGGTGACTGGTTTCTTAAGTAGGGGCTTTAACAACTGACAACGATCGAGTGTTTATGAAATAATTTCATAAAAAAAAAAATAAAATAAAAAACGGAATCACATCTTCAGTTTGCAATCTGGCAAAAATAACTAGCCGACAAAATCTATAAAACATTATAAAGTGCTGTTAACCGGCCTTGGGCAGGTGTGCCGCACTCTGTTCTTTCTTCTCCTTCTCTACAGAGAGCTAACCCTCGCAAGGTGAGTGTAAAAGCTCCACTAAAGCCACTCACCTTGTATTAACTATTCATCGCTGGTAAAGGCCCTTACAATTAAACTGACCTCGACCCGCCGCGCACTTTGTAAACAGCATAACCGGCGGGTTGGGCGCGCTGCAGCAACGCAATGCAACTCGGCCTTCAATGCGGCTTTATGGCCCGTTTCAGAACCAGAACGTATTCCTCGCTTGACCATTTTGCGGCCGACGCGGAGCAGAAAGAACGTACTTTCAGCAAGTAGATTAGACGGTAAGCGCAAATCCCAGCTTGTATTGTAGTGCTTTTTTAACATAATTGTGTGTGTGTGTGTGTGTGTGTGTGTGTTGGGAGTTAGCGCACGGTATAAATGACACAGACCACAGCGAAGGCAGTACTGACAGTCTCTCTTCTCACCTCCCTCTGCTACCAATTAAACTAAAACACTGGGGCTTTAATCAGCCTTAACAATGCAGCCACTCGCGTAACACAACAGCACAGCACTGCTCACTCTGCACGGACAAGCAGAGAGAGACTAGAGCGCGGCATCACACACACACACCCACCCACACCAACACACACACACACCTCCCTGACAGGCTTCCTGCACTCAGGGGAGCCCCTATGATAAAGGTCAAATGCTAGTTAGAAGACCCACTGAGCAGCCGTCCTGACTATCACTCACACACCCACACCCACACCGTGATATCAGACAGCAATCACACATGAGCCCCACGGATATGAGTGACACGGAGCAGCACCCCCACCGGTCGCTTCACCAACCGGCGCCGTGGTCTCCCACAAACATCCGTCTGCAATGATTTACCGCGGTCTCGCACGAGTGCACGGGAACAAGCGGCCGGCGATTAATTAGGGAAAACTTTTAATGCGTATTTCATACACGCGACGCCACGTCAACATCGCGCCAAAGATGTTTCCAGCTCCCGCCCTGCGAAGAATACGAATGCGAGAAGGAAGAGGTGATATAAAAAATGAATAAAACTAGTGATGCAACAAGTTCCCAATATCCTTCCAGAGACACTTGTTAGAGCGCTACCTGACACGACTGTCTGATCTGTCCGGCCAGACGCAACTGGTGAGCCAGAACTTGCAGGGAATTAAACGTTGAGAGACGAGCGCGGCGCGACTGCGCTACTCCGCGGGGAGTTTCGCACACCGAGCGGCTCTGCCGGCACAAGAGAACGTCCATCCACTCGGAAGCATTAATTAAATTAAAGTCCTACGGTACGTAACGAAGGTATTGAAAAAGGGGTTCGTTTGTTTCAACGTGCGTTCTTTCCCTCACAGCTCATAATCAATAATTTCGCATCGTACTAATTTGTGTTTTAATGACTGCCTTGTTTTTATCTCTGCCGTTTATATTTGACCCTCACAGGTCGCGCTCAACGCGGTGGTAACACTAGTGAGAAAATTACATTTAAAGAGTGTAATTATCCGTCATTGTGAACACAGCACAGCACGGCACAAAGCCAACGTGACCCCGTGCATTTAACCCCATTTAAACGGGGTGCTGGTGCCCAAGTGGTAGGTTACCAAGAGGTCAGGGGTTCACGTCTGGCTCTGTCCCACCTCCAGCACTAATTACGTTGGGCCCCTGAGCAAGGCCCTAAACCCCTAGTTGCTGAGGGAGAGTGGCCCTGTAATTAGGACATGTAAGTCGCTTTGGATAACAGCGTCTGCTAAAGGCCATTCATGGAGAAGCAGTGGGCAGCTGTTCAGTGCCCAGGAGCGGAGTTCGGGGGTCAGTACCTTGATCAAGGGTGGTCACGGTCATTCTGGGATTTGAACCCAATGTCCTCAGCTTACAAGGGTACTTTCCTAAGTGCTAGAGTCTAGTGGCTCGAGTATACAGAGGCAGTATCAGAGTTAGATTTTTTGGATGATCAACAAACCCACATATTAACAGTGAAACGACATCTCGATCTACATCGACACTTGATTCACTGATCAGCGAGTGCATGGCTTTGATCCAAAATGAAAACATACATATTGCAATGTCGCCTTATATTGAACAGAAGGTCAATTCATGAAAGAGAAGATCGTTTTTCACTTGAAAGTGGGCAATTATTTGTCATTGTGAACACCTTTACCAGTCCGGGATTTGAACCGGCGACCTTCCGATCGCGAGGCCAACTCCCTAACCTTAATGCTACCAACTGGCCATTAATGTCCCCGTTGCTTAGTGGTTAGCGCTGCCGCCTCACAGCGAGAGGGTCTCCAGGTTCGAACCCCGGATCGGCTGTAAGGCCTTTCTGTGTGGAGTTTGCATGCTCTTCCCGTGTTCATCTGGGTTTCCTCCAGGTGCTCTGGTTTCCTCCCACAGTCCAGAAGCATGCAATATAGGCTGACTGGCGACTCTAAATTGGCCCCTCTAAAGGTGTGAATGTGAGTGTGTGCCCTGCGGTGCGCTGGCGCCTGCCCAGGGTTGCTCCCCGCCTTACGACTGTAGTTCTCGGTTAGGCTCCGGTCTCCCCGTGATCCCAGTTGGGATTAAGCGGTTCGGATAATGAATGAATGTATCAATGAATGAATCAATGTATGAATCAACAAATGAATCAAAGAATGAATCAATGTATGAATCAACAAATGAATCAACAAATGAATCAACGAATGAATCAACGAATGAATCAACGTATGAATCAACGTATGAATCAACGTATAAATCAACATATGAATCAACAAATAAACCAACGAATAAATCAATTCATGAATCAACGAATGAATCAATGTATGAATCAACAAATAAATCAATGTTTGAATCAACGAATGAATCAATGTATGAATCAACAAATAAATCAATGTTTGAATCAACAAATAAATCAATGTTTGAATCAACAAATGAATCAATGT